>OY723385.1:38666061-38753561 GCA_963210295.1 Ophion ellenae
CAAGCATCTTCAAACATCGCGCGGGAAGCAAAATCATTATCAATCAGAGTAGAAAGGGATATTGCAAAATTACTCTGGTTTCAAAGACTCGCGTAGTGAAACGAAGTGGTACCCGATTCGAATTCAACGACCACGTCTGATTTCCAAGTTAACTAATTGCGATTTAATCGTTAGGTAATCTCTAGAAAGGTTCAAGTGCATATTCAGTACTCCGCAAGACGAAACAACAATTCGATGATTATTTTTCATATGAGAAACGAGTACGTCACTAACGGTTATTTAAATCGTGACTGAGTGAAAATGATCGAGCACGTTTGCAGTTGCATATCGAAATAAGTGGAATACAAACGAGAAAGAAATACCGAGAAGAATTTTTTTCAACCTACAGTACGAATTTTATCCGACTGGTGCAAATTTTTCCATTCAGCCCCATTTTTCACCCATAAAAATATATTGAGACACAAAACACTTTTCGCATTGCAATTACGTCGAAGTGAATGTAGCGATTGGAAGCGAAGAACACGACGTGGGTGAGCAGGTGTTCGATTGCGATAATACACGGGATGAAAGGCGGCAAGAAATGCAGCGAAGAAGTTGCTTATAACTGCAATATAGGCGGAAAATAAGTGGCTGAAACTCCCTTGCCGCTTTTTTTTCGGTGTGCGTGGGTGAGGAGTGTTTCGCTTTTGTGGTTGTGCGCCTGTTTAGCGTAGAGAGGAAAGAGTGCATAGTTGGCCCTTTGCAGTTCGAGCCAAGCCAACAGCAGGTCACGAAGAAACTTTTCTCCAAGGTACGAGATCTCCTCTCTCTCTCCCTTTCCCCCCCTCGCTCTCTCTCTCTTTCCTATTTCTCTCTTACGATTCGTAGGTCCACGAGCGAAACACTCTCTCACGTTCACCGTGGCATGCTTTGGTGCTTTCTTTGTGTCGTGTGACACCCGGAAAAGCCACGCCCGCAGAGTTTCACTCAGTCCTGGTAGCGTGTTACTTCGTGAGCTTTTTTCTCCATTGCTTTCTCCGCCCCCCCCCCCCTCTGCTCTGCCCGCTCACCGTACCGCGTTCTCCTGGCTTGCTCTTACTCTTGTCGCGTCTCGAAAATTTTCTTCCTACACGTAAAAAGCTTCGGAAGATGGGGACAGCAAAAGGAGTTTGCGGAGAACACCCGCATAAATTAGTTGCCTGGATACAGGCAGAGAGACATCCACGTCCCGAGACTCCTTAAACTCGACTCCAGCCTCTCTCGGGACGTCTAGACGCCGGGACGACGTTAAAAGTTGAGGACACATGCAGTAAATTCACCGAAGAGAAAATAACAACTCGCCTACCTACTTTTTTTTCGTCCCTTTCGTCGTCCCGAACTGCGTTACTCTCAAGCTTGCAAACTATATTTCGACACGGTTCTTTTTTCACGTTCGCCACAGTAGCCGATGGCGCGTAAAGCCCGATCACGATAAATGGATCGACATTGTTGAGGGATTCGCAGGATACAAGGGTAGTCGAGGTAGTTGGCCACACTTTCCGCATACCCGTTCTAACTTGTCATTGTGACTTCCACGGGTAAGGAAGTATGTCAAAAGTGATCATGCTGCAGCTGCTGTCGAGATTAAATTGCCCGGAAAATTTAGATGGAATTTATCGAGCCCCGCTGACTTTTCATTGGGTATCATCGACCTGGGGTGAAGAAAGGGCCGGTAAATTAATAACTCTGGTGAATTATTGGGCTATCTTCTGAATTGAAACTTTGTATCGACTCGTACGTTTCGAACATCCAAACGGCTTTCAACGATGCTGCAGGTGTAATTTACACACAAAACGATCCAGTACCTGCTATTTATTTGAGAAGAAAATGTACAGTTGGTAACGGTTAGCAAGCCAGATGAAAAAAAAATCAACGAGGCTTCGCTATTATCAATGGAGCGCAACATCTGTTAATAAGTTACTCGAGACGTGTACCGTCTTGATCCGTCTCGAGGTAGCGTCAATAAGAGTCAAGTTGTCAGGGTCATGACGAGGGAAAGTTGTACGACAAGGTTTCGAGGCGTAGACACGAGCAAGTTTCAAGGGCTGACAAGTTTCTGACAATTTTGGTAAAGGAATGACCGATGGACACGAACTAGGACAGGTATGAGGTGTGCAGCGAGCAGAAGAGAAAAATACCAAAAAAGGCATCCATCCTCTACGATGATCCATCCTTTTAGATGCTCGGAGATTTTAATCTCGTAATGCATATGTTCTCGTTCCAATTACTCGTGGTGCTTGATGCAGCCGCGTCTCTTTTGCTCCCGACCTCCTTCCTTTCAATCAAGGAAGTGATTTTTTAACTTTGTGAATCAATCGCAAACCCAGCATCGAATATACTCGAATCAATTACCACCGATAGCTTGAGGTACTTACGGTTGGAGGGATCTGCTCGCAAATTTGACATTGCGATTTTGTTCAAACGAAACTTTCGCGAATCGTTGCACCGTGAGAAAGAACTACCCTTGTAGGAAGGTATATTTTTGTTGTTTAGTTGCCTCCAATCACTCGTTACACCTTCACCACAAAATACGAACGTTTGTTTAATCGCTACGGATTGATCGATCAAGCTTTTTCCCCAGTCTCGATGTGCGGTCGATGCTCTTCCCTCCTGCGCTCCGAATACCAATGAATTTCTTCTCGTTTAATCAACTAACTCCCGCACTTTGTATCGCTTTGCGTTCCATCGGCGGAATGCGCGTCACGGCGTGATGTGGGGAAAACCAGCCTGAACGTTTATAGCGCCTCTCTAACCCTTGTATCTCTTCGGCGTCTGGTGGCGTTTTTTGCAGTTCATCGAAGTCTATGTAGTCGCTTTTGTGCGCACGAGGTCCTACGGCTATCAATCAAGGCTTCAGCCGCAATGCTGCTCCGAGCAAGCACATCTTTAGGCGATTCACCAATACCGTTTCAACTGTTCAACGCTCATTCAACAAACCGTACCGCATTTTCATTCTTCACTCATCACAGAGTCACGATCCCTACCGTTGCCCAATTTTTTCACCGCCGTTCAATTTCGAAAACACGCATGCACATTCCGACAGTCCTTGTCTGTAAAAGTACTTGTTCACATTCCTACTTGGTTCTCCGGGTAAGTGTGATGCAACTTAGCGATACCGGCTAGCGTAAGATTCGTCAAATGATGATGACGAGTGGTCCACCGGCTAGACGCGATAGGAAGGAATATTATGAGGGCTTTATTGTTGTACGTGGTCAGTACGGCGTCAACGGGCGCACTGAGACCAACAGCCCCACCCGCGACTGGAAAGCCGACGCCGGGCGTCCTGAGATTCATCCCCATCGGTTGCCCGGAGCAACGGGGGTTTGCGGAGGCGACGCAAGCGTCCCAGCGTCCGCAAGGTACGCGCACGCTACTGAAACAACACCATGGTACATCGCAACACAAATTTCAAAGCAAGTATGCACACATACGGGCGTACCGATGGAAAACACATAGTCGTCACAAACAGAACGTTATACGAATTTGTGTTACATTCAAGTGGGATGATGGTGTTGCGTGTAACATCGCGCAACGATGGTCCTACCGTTTCACGTGCCCGTATACACGTCTGTGACCGTCGAGTAATAGCTACCGAAGCTTTGTACACCGTTGGGTGGATCGGTCTTGTGTCCTGGCTTACCAGACCGGGACCCATCTCGTATCTCGTTTACGGGCCTACCTGTACCGCATACTAGCCCCGTTCCACCATGTTGTACGTAGAAGTTCGACGTCGTCGAGACGACGACATCAGCCACGTTTCTCCTTGATGTATATACGCCCTGGACCAATGTTAAATCGCTCCTCTCTGCTCTGGCTTAAACGTCCTGGCTGGCTCTCTTGTCTGCTTTGCGGCCGTATCACTGCTCTCACTCCATTCTACGCTATTGTAACGGAATTAGTTCCTGGCACATGCCGCAGTGTGATCTTGTACCTGTCTTAGCTGGGGCGTGAAACAGTTTTGCTGGGTAGTCTGCGCAACAACTCGGGCTCTTTCTCCGAGGGGACGAAACTATCCATCGGTCCTCGACGTCGGTTTACCTCAACTTGAGCTTGAAATGCTTCCACGATCGCTAACCACGATTCACCCCCTGTTTTAGGTGTCTGTAGTCTGCGCTTGGGGCCTTCAGCGGTTCGGACTTTTCAGTGACAATGTTGGGATTCTTTTTGCGGTAGAGGGCGAACATCGCTAGCTGGATTCTGAGCCCACCAGTGAGGCTGATTCAACATTGTTTCTGTTCGTTATTAGTTGTCTGCTTAATCATCAAATATTCACATGGCAGACGCGAAGCTCTTTAACCTTTTTTGGTTTTTTCTTAAATTTTGTTATATGAATGCTTTATGGCATGCCTGGCATCGATGATTCTGTGTGAGTATATGAAAAAAAACACTCGTTTATTGATGTTTAATTTTTTATTTTGTAGTGTAGAAATCTTTGAAACTCTTAACGCGCTTTTCTTACACTCAGCATTTTCAAAGTCGGTGAACTCTCTAGCTCAAAATCTACTGCACCGATCCTTTTAAAACTTTACACACTCTTCCTACACATCTATTACGACGGAACGCTGTCGAGTTTGAAAATTTGTTTAAATTTTAATTTACTATACAACAACGAAGTATGGATTTTTAAAATGAAAAATCGGTATTTTGACTACGAAGTGTAACCAAAAATTAAAAAATCAATTAAACACAAACCCGACAGCATGACCTCAAAGAACTTGTCAATGAATAAAATCTTTTTGGTTTTTTTAAATTTCAGATGATCCAGTGATGAGTTATGCGGTTCACCGCAATGTAACTTTTTTTTCAGGCGTCTGCGAATATTTGCTGTCAATGGCTTATTTCTGCATGATTATTAATGAAAACTTTACAGAACATTCTTCAAATGTCCGTTTATTATATACTAATTACATAAATAAATATATATTAACTGTGTCGTGAAAAAAAAATTATCGTATATATGCTTTTTTTATAGCGAATTAAAATTACACTCCCCCTTAAGGCCGTATTTTAGGGTGAACACCCGTTTTCAAGGTGATTTTTTTGGAATTATATTTAGAGAAACGGTGAAATCTAGTGTTAGTATTTTATAGTTATATTTATACATGTTTGAAGTAACATCTTAATTTTTTGTCAAAGCATTTTAGTCGAAATTGTACATGATATTTGTTGTTGCGCAAGGTCGTGTCGCGAGAACTTTTTTTCGTCGCGTGTTGTGATTGCGGCTGTCCTTGTCAACTGAAACAATCGATTTAAAAGAAATTGGTTATCGTTCGGACCACCGTCTTTTTGATTGATTTATAATTACTATTTTTCCGGGCTGCGAGAAGTGAACATCTTATTGTAAAAATCAGATTACTCTTTTTCATACGTCGCCATTACGTACATTTTTCATAACTTTTTTTTATCAGTAGGCCAAACGATAACTACATTCATAAAGAATATAATTTTTTAAATCTTTGGTTTCCTATGACAAGAACAGCCGCAATCACAACGCCTGGCGATTAGAAATTTTCGCGACATGAGCTGCGCAACATCAAATATCATGTAGAACTTCGAAAAAAATGTTTTAAAAAATGGAGATGTTATCTCAAACATGTAGAAATATAACTGTTAAATACTGACATTGTAACTATACCGTTTCTCTAAATTTAATTTCCAAAAAATCACCCAGAAAATGGGTGTTCACACTAGACTACACCCATTAACCATATCCAGCCTTGCTTATACATTTCGGAAAGACGAGTTTGTAATTTCCAGTTCATTTGGAAAGACTTCCGTTTCGCTCGAATAATCTTGATGACATACCACCGTAGTACCAATGCGGATATCATTACGCGACTTCGCGAAGGTTTCGAAATAAACTGGCGCGATCCACTTTTTTTCTCGGCAACAATAGCTACATCGAGCGAAAAGCTCCGAGGGTGTTCGAATTTGTTGCGTAGACCAGCTACTTCTATAGACCGACGAACTGCGGGGTTACCAGTTGATCGCCCTAGTCCACACAAAGGGCTTTCCCCGAAGATAATCCCCGAATGATAAAGATCACCCGATAACGGATGATATTATATGGCACATTATCCACACGCACAACTTACGGGATGTGCTATTGCAGAACGAGGCTATTATAATGCAGGGGACTGCAGGAGATAGAGCCGAATTTGGCCGGCCCTCACGTGGACAAGGTCGTGACGTTAGAAGCCACTCGATTTGAGCAACGAGCTTCGGAATTCAACCGCCAGAACGAAGCTCCGCACTCCTGCCAACACGATTTCTCGAGCCTCCAATTCCCTTTCCTCTTGCCAGCCCCCGCAATCCGTTCGTTCCGACGCGGTCCAAAATCCTGCTGCCTACTGCTCCTGGTAGTTGGCAGGTCTTGATGCACGATCCGAGCCCGGACTAGACGGCGATTCAATTGATTTCACATTTTCGAGTGTGTGCAACCGTTCGATTTGCCACTTGTGCACGTGTCTCAAACACAACAGGACGTGTACACACACGGGCGCGTTTGCCAGGCGCACTCGTCGCATGTTCCAGATTCTACTGCGGGTCATTGTCGTCTGTCGGCCCGGTCATCATTCACTCGTTGTCACATTTATCACCGTTCAACAAAATCCTTCGCTTGACGTATTTATATCCTCTGCTTACGTGAGCACCGAGATACGTATAATTCATCCGCGTCGTATTGCCATCGGCAGCCAAACGCGAAAACGATGACGCGAACAGTTTTTTTTTATTCCTCTTCTTATACG
Source organism: Ophion ellenae (assembly GCA_963210295.1). Lineage (NCBI taxonomy): Eukaryota > Metazoa > Arthropoda > Insecta > Hymenoptera > Ichneumonidae > Ophion > Ophion ellenae. Next base: position 38,672,829 of record OY723385.1, read on the forward strand.
AGGCATCGACGTTCCAATCGTTCCGATAGCCGGACACGTCGTCAGAAACGATCACATCGTCGAAGTCAGTCCGACGGGTGCACTGAGAAAACCGTTTATTTACAGTTTAGAAATACATTTAGTTGGCACTTTTGTTCAAATGTTTATTAACTGTTACAAAATCTGTTTGTCGGTAAGAAATATTCGTGTTCTCATGACAAAATTTTATAGCCATGTTGCTTTGAAAAGAATGATTTATTTGATCACTTTTATTTCTCTTAACTCAGTAGATGTTACAGATAATACAGTTCAAAGGAGTAGAGATTTGTTCACAGTTAATATATTTAGATTTGGGGCCGTTAGCGTATAGTTGCCGCGACTAGCCTGTGTTCAATGTAAATGAACATGTCACAACAATTAACTCATGTTCATTCAAAACGACTATTTCGGCCACATTTGAGCCAAGAGTCACGCAGTTGACGCGACAACTTCTCTATTCAACGCAAATAAAGATTTATTAACTATTAATAAATCTGTATTCAAAAATATTGGCCCAGTAGTGCTTTGAGATAACAGTCGTACACTTATTACAAAATGAATATTTGGTTATCTTTAAAAAATCTTCAGTTGAATCAAAGATAGCCCTGTTAATAGTTAGCAAATAACTGTTAAAAAATCGACGGTTCATCTCAAATAATGATTTCTTGGTAGTTAACAAATCCGTACTTGAAATAAGTATTGTACATTTGGCAAGACCGTTTACTTTGTACGCTACCATGGCTCTTTGTCGAACAAGCTCGTTCGTGCGCAGACGCTACTTACCTAGAGGATATCAGTTTGTGACCGTGAAAACGTGAATTTATTCTCTACACCGATGTCGTCAATTAAGGATTTGCTTGTTTTGTGGGACCTGCCAAATCTTTAGGAAACTTTCGAAAGTATATATAGAGAATATTAAATTATGCATTAGAGCAGGGATGGCCAAGACGTCGATCGCAGGACCGGTCGACCGCCTATTTTCTATGAGAGTTGTTCCTTGCTCTACGACGTATTGATGCTACCATCTTTGCCGTCCTCCGATTAACGGACTTGCTACTTGTAGAGGACAAATCGTCGCCCAACGATTTGTCCTCTACAAGTAGCAAGGAACAACTCTCAGTTTCTGTGAGAGTTGTCCACTAGCTATAGTGTTACATTGATTCCACTGCACATTCATCTGCCGACAATCAATGAACGACTTTGTCTAAATATTCAATTGGTAACTATACACGAATCTTGATTTGCGCGAGTATAAAATATCGTTCATTCAACTATCTTTACATCTGGGACAACTTTTCCACTGATCTCATTGAATAAACGCCTCAGTTATAGGAAACAAGTATTTATAGTATATTAATGCGAAGCATGGGATTAGACCAACTGTATATCTATTGGCTGTTAAGAACGGGTATGTTCCATTGACGTTCCCATTTCTTAACTATTACCAATTTTTTATTCGTCACCATTCAGAGGCTCATTAACTGTAAGAACATTCATTAATTCTAAGAAGATGTTTATTTCGCCATACCCAACTGTATCATTTGTTAATAGTTAACAAATCCTGGTACATGGAAATATGTTGTTTTTTCGCTGTGATTGCTGTGACAAGAAGCTTTAGATGACGATCGGGAGGAAGATCGGTGGTGCACGGAGGTCCACGGAGGCGGGACGATTCATCCCTCACACCCGGAGTCAAAAGAAGAGAGGACATTTTTCACAACACTGCTCGCGGGTGTAAGAAACAAGAGAGAGAGAGAGAGAGCGAGGAAACACCGCGTCACTCGAGCAGCGGAAGGGCACCCGAGAAAACGGCAAAGCTCGGGGATGTTTCATTTATTCGAGGCAGGCACTGGATGTCCTCCTCGGCTTTCGCGTCGACATATTCTGTGTCGAACCGGTTAAAGCTGGAGGAGAGGAACAAAACAAAGAGAAGTCACGAAGCACGGGTGCCGTGGAAGTGGACCGTGAACGTGCCTCGACCTTATTGCCAGTTCTACGGAGTGCGAGAGATGGAGGAAATGGCGAAAGAGGAAGAGGAAAAAAAAGGATTAGGGAAAGAAACGAACCGGAAGAGGAAAAAGAATGGATATGTGTCGGCGACACTTTTTTCTTGTTAACTAGCCTTTTGGAACCCACGGGAAGGCTTTTTTCTCATATACACTTTTTTCATCCCTCCATCCGGAAGTTCGCCGGCCTTTCGCTAGCCTGGTTTTTTGTGCCATGACAATTTACCCTAATTAAATATATTCTGCGACGCGTGTTATAACGTGTGCCCTACCTCGTTTGGCATCTTGCAGAGTAGAATTCGCAAATGCTTTGTACGTACGAAAGAGAAGTGGTATGTGTGGAGGGAATGAGACAGAGTTGGGCTTACACCAACAGTGGACGCAGTGATGCGATGCACTGGGATATAATAAGGTGCTCGTTACATTGCGCAGACATCTTTCATTATCGCTATGTTAGACGAGAAAAAGTGCTGGCTTGATTGGTGGTGCACTTTGTGAATATTGAATAGACATCAATGATGCGTTATGCTTACAAGGAACATCATTTAGGTGTGCACCTCCGATTTTGTTGGAACTCATGTATGTGATTAAGCATTGAAAACTATTAGACACGTATTTTTTTTACGGCGGCAAAACGATTTTCAGGGGGGAAATTACTCCTCAAAGAAAAGGGTGTCAACCCTTAATTTAATTTTTCTTTCAATACTTCTATAGGCGATTTCTCATCGTTTTACATTTTGTTTTTTCTTTCATTTAGATTGGTGGATTACGTGGGGGGGGGGGGGGGGGGACCTGCGTACTCACCCCTTGACACGCCTTTCTTCGAGGGGTAGTTTCCACCCTTGAAACCGTTTTTCCGCCGAAAAAAACAATACGTGTCCAATACTTTTCAATGCTTTATCACATATATGAGTTTCGACAAAATCGAAGGCGGACACAAATGATGTTTCTTGTTCGTTGGTTTAATTGGCTAGTAATATGTGTGTAAGTCTTTATAGTAGCAAAACGGAAGTTCCTTAAACTCGAATGATACTGTTCTCGGCACGTCGGTTTTGCGATCGGTCCTTGGGTATGTTACTGACACATTGTAAAATATTACTATTCGTCTGTACATTTGTCTCTTCAGGCTGAAGTGAGGTCAGAGTCAGTATACGATGCTGAGAAGGAATATCATATTTTTCGAAACTATGTTCTCCTGTTTGTTACAGCGGAGTTGTTGTGAAACATACTGGAGCAATTTTCCTGGAACTCTGATACAAAAATAAACGCTTTCAGAATTTTTCCGCACTTTCACTCGTCTGCAGTCGCAACCTAGGACCTGAGAGAATGCAACTTTCTTTTTCAAGGGACCTTGGCTCATGACACCTTTCAGCATTTGTACGAAAAGTATTCGGCAAATACTTCATGTAAAACGGTTTCATTAACTTGAATAATTACGTGACTCGAATTTGGTATGACTTTTCTCTGGTTATATAATGGTGTGTGTATGAAGGAGGTATAACAGATGAAAAAAAAAACACTTTTTTCAAAACATATATATTTTGACAGTATATCACCTTATAGTTGTTCCCAGAAAATTTTAAAGACATCGGATGAAAATTGACAGTTGTATAGGCTGTTACGATGACGCCGTGAACTATCGAAACCGCAAACGTTTTTTTCTCGAAAGTACTGTTTCAAAGTCGGTAAGTAACATATCTCAAAAACTACTCCATCGTTATTGCTGAAATTTTCTGGGCTTTTTCTCTATGTAAAAATATAGTTTTTGGTCAAAGGATTTTTTTCCGATTTATATTTCCGTCTTGATGAACAAAAATGTCCATTTTTCGCAAAAATCAAGTCTCTCACTTCAAACACGGGCCATTTTTTAAATTCAATATTTCGGAAATTCCTCCTATTAATCATATGATAAAGTACGTTTATCCTACGCAAAATACATTTTCGAGAGGTGCTTCCCCAACGACGGCTGTGAACTGATTATAATTAAATATTTGTACACAAAAAAATTACAGAATGTTCTTCAGATAATTCTTTTTTAAATAGCTATATTTTTGTAAAAATGTATTATCACGATTTTCTGAAGAAAAAATCTAAAAATTAGTTCTAAAATTCTAAAAATTCTAAAAAATTCTGAAAAAAATTCTTAAAATTCTAAAATTAGCTGTTTTCGACTGTTACAACTAGGCATAACCCATTAAACTATATAGAGAACTATTTTTTACTCTATGTATTAATATATATATATATATATATATATATATATATATATATATATATATATATATATATATATAAAACATCATTTTTATAACACTGTTGTAATTGTTATTATATTTTACACCAAAGATACGTTTGGGGTCAAAGGCACGAGCTTGTGTTCTTTTTTCGACAGGCTGTCTAGAATATTCGATATTATTGCCATTTCTTCATTATCAATATATTTCCAACATATTCCATCAAAGATTCAATCGCTCCGGCGACTTTCGTCCGCCAAGAAATGTTAATAGCGGGTTTCGTCGCTGTGACTATCAGTCGCGTATCCAAGGGAGACTCCGTCACCTCGAATATTGATAACCGGCACGAAACTCGATCGATCATTGGACTTGCGATGGGAAGTCTCCCCCATGACGGACCCTGGCTGCAAAATGGCTAGGGGATGAGACTAGTGGCACCAATCACAGCCTGCGAAACGTGTCTTATCGAATGACCCGGAAAGAATGTAAATCACATTCCAAAGCCGGAGGAGAGCTGAGCTCAGGAGGAATTTTACTTCTCGCCAAACCGTTTTTTCCCTTTTATCCGATACTCAATGCGCCCAGTTTTTCCTCGGTGCGAACTCTTGCCCAGTCTCTAGTTCGTTCGTGCGCTGATAAATTGATAGCTCACCATTTGCGTGGAAAGCAACGGGCAGAAAGCAAAAACTAACGTATGGACCAAAATATCGTTGTATAATTATTTTGCGTATCTTGAGAAACGATCAGTGGTGCCAAAATTCTCGCGAACCGTGAAAAAATAAACTTCGTAACGCGCCAGTATGCGATAAGTACGAGGGTAAGAAGGAAGTAACTTCTTTCTTGTCCCCCGAACGAGGCCCAAAGTGGCCCTATACAGGAATCCGACGGGGTGAAGAACGACGAGGGAGAAGGGAGGAGAGTAAGAAAGATGGTCGAAAAGGGAGCGGAGCGAGATGAGAGAAGACAAGAGCTTTCAGAATTGAAGTACGGTATAAATGGAAACTACGAGGCGCCAGTGCCCACTTACCTGTCGTGGCATACAGTAGCGTCAGAACGCCCAGAGTGTAACATATACGAAGACATGACGAAAGGATACGCAGAGAGCAAGAGGGAGAACACAATAGAGAGGGAGGAAAAGAAAAAAGAGCCCTTCGCGATATCCATTGTTATACTATGCCCGAGAACACGCTGGTGGCCCTTTCCAAGTGCCTTTTTTTTTACTCCCATCCCGTTCATCGCCACTGTACCGTTGCAGCGTCACTCCAAATTTTCCCCGAGCCCTCTTCTTTTTTTTCCCCCGGGTTAAAACAAATCTTGAGACGCTCCACCGACATCTGGACAAAAGTAGCAAAGAATTGAGCCCACTGCGGGAGATTTTAGCTATTTTAGGAAACGGCTGAACCGATCAGTCTCAAATGGTAACACAATCTTTTCGAGTATATTTTTTAGTAATCAATCGAAGGTTTTTTCTCACCGATAAATATTTTCCTTTTTATCAACATATTAAGGCCTAAAATTTTGTCAAACGTCGATTTTTTTTCTTCGAGAAGCCGCCATTTTGTGTAAAATTATTATTTTGCTTATTCCTTCGATCAATTACAAGATAATCCATTATATTAACGAAATATTTTTGGTTTTTTCATTTTAGATTATCCAGTCCAGAGATATCGTGCTCACCGCAAGACGCCTTTTTTTAGACGTGCTCCCGGAGATCAGCTATAGCAGCTTTCAAAATAATTATTTTTACAAATAAAACATGTTAAAATACAGTTAAAAGTTACGATAATATCTGCACAAATTTTTACGTTAATAGATTTAGAGGTCTTCTCAAGAAAAATTCTTGAAAAATCGATCTTTTTGGGCCTCCTGACTGTATATAACCCCTTAAAATCACATACGCGAGTGCGCAGGTTTTACGCAATTTTGCGCAAAATTCTTCTGCCAGTCACATTTTTCTAAATTTTATCATTAATATTTTCTTACGCAAAATCGTTACGGAATCTTTAGATTTTTTATACGCGTGAGCAGTTTATATCAGATATCTAGAGTTATTTATTGTATAAATGATTAGATAGAAATGTGGCCAGCGTGTCAACTCCATGAAGTGCCGTACCAACGAGCCGATTTTTAGAGTCGTAATTTTTCGTTAGAAGTTCAGTAACTTGGCTTGACATTTTACCAGTATACTGGTATGTATTTTTACTTGATAATGGACGAAAATCAGTTAATTGTTAAATATTCGAGTTCGTGAAAGGAATATCTTAATTTAAAGAAATCAGTCGTTTGGATCAATTAGCGTCCGCCGTGATTTTTCGGCAGAAAGTGTTACAAACAGATTTTTCACTGCAATTCACAATTCAAAAGCAGAGAAAATCGTTTTCTCTGTTTGCCATTTCATGCGCGAGGAAACGTTCAACGGCGAAAACGCGCGCTGCTCTCGTTCAAAAGGATGAAAGTGAACTGACTCGTTCAACGTAGAGTTACTGCAACTTGATGCAGAAAGAGAAGACAATTCCAATTTCGTAATGCAAGTTTTCTTCTGAATGCAAAAAGGAAAAAAAAACACGTTCTCAACTATTCTTGCACGGACGAAGAGCCCTTTGATAGAAGCCCCTTAACGGGTGAAGTGCCATCGAATGGTAATAGTGAGAAATCTAAAACCCGATGAAAAAAATTCAATTACTCGGAAGTCATGACAGTCTTCATGCCAGCCAACTTCTTTGCCCCGTTTCCTTTCTCCTGAATGCCTTTATTCTCATACTTCGAGCAGCGTCCCTTTTCACCTTTGACTGCGAAGCTTTCCTCGTGACCCGGTCATAAAAATTCCGCACTGTTCTTGCGCGAAGCTTTTTCACCCGGCATTCACAACGTTCTCGCATCAAATGGTATTGCTCGTGTAAAGAGTGTTACTTCGGAACGTTCGAAAGCCACTTTTTCGTGCATCTTCGAATTGTTCCGCCAACGTATTGCGATGGGAATTTGCTAACTTTTGAAGATCGAAAAGAAAAAGATAAAACAGCCGAGATGGCAAATTACTGTACCAGAAAAAATCACCGAACCACTCACTTTGACGAAATTTTGATAGATCGTCAATGATAAGAGCTGGGGCAGAAAACAACACAATTCCGTCCACAAAAGAACTTTTCAAAAACTAACTTTGTAATTGTCACGTCTACAGTTATCCTCACGACTGCTTGGATCTCCAATAATCTGACAAACCCAATGACTCGGCAGTCTTAGTACAGTCGTGCTGTCGCTGAAAAACCCCGTAATGGGAAAAAAATAGGAGATGAGTTTTTTGACAGGTGATTCTGTAGGTGCAGCGGGTGCTAAATCCAAGTTCGCCTAAAAATCGGGATGCAGGGTTTTTTAGGGGATGAAGTTGGATGGGGGTGGATTGATGCCAAACTACAACCCCTGCGAGGTCGGCGCCGTGAGACAAAATGTTCAGACGAATTCGGGCTTTAGTTTCGTCCACGGCGCCGAAGTCGTGGAAGTTCATTTTGGGGGTGAAAAAGTGAGGTGAAATTTGGAAAATTAAGTTTTTATTCAATAACTCTTTAGGGAAAATGCGTACACTTTCTCTTTAAATGGGAACATTGTAGCCCTTGAAAAGACGCGGCGATCGAGTATTTGATCATCACTCTCCGATAATATCTTCACCCCCCAAAAAATTGTTGAAATACAAAAAAAAATGGTTTATTGAATAGCTCAAAAACAATCGATTTTTCGGGTATGGTTTAAATGTACGAAACGTAGAGAATAATGTTCTCTATATTTTCGTTTCTATGGACCACCCTTGAATTTGAATTTTTCAACCCCTCTCGGGGGTTGAAAATTAAAAATAAAATTCTGGGAAACCTATTGATCGCACGAATTCGCCGCCGTGGAACAATTTGTAGCTTGAACCCTCAGCTACATTTTTGTCCACAGCGCCAAATTCGTATCTCTTTATTTTCGGTCGATAATTATCCCGGAATTTCATTTTGAATTTTCAACCTCCGAGAGGGGTTGAAAAAAGCTAAATTCAAAAGTGGTCCATAGAAACGAAAATATAGGGAAAATTATGCTCTATATTTCGTACATTTAAACTATCGCCGAAAAATCGATTGTTCTTGAGTTATTCAATAAACAATTTTTTTTAATACTTCTCCAATTTTTTTGGGGTTGAAGATATCATCGGAGAGAGATGATCAAATATTCTACTGCCGCATCTTTCCAAGGGCTACAACGTTCCCATTTGAACAAAAGTTTTATATATTTTTCCTAAAGAGTTATCGAATTAAAACTGATTTTTCAAAATTTCACCCCACTTTGTCACCCCCAAAATGAACTTCTACGACTTCGGCGCTGTGAACAAAAATAAAGCCTCCATTTTTCTGAACATTTTGTCTCCCGGCGCCGACCTCGTGGAGCTTGTAGTTTGTCATTAATGCACCCTCACCCCCCTTCATCCCCTAAAAAACCCTACACCCCGATTTTAAGGCAACCTTGGATTTAGCACCCGCGGCACCTACAAAATCACCTGTCGAAAAACAAGCCTTCTTCCAATTTTTTCCGATTCCAATATACAGCACGACTGTACTATCTATGCAGAATCGACTTCCAAAGGTTGCGAAACATTGTATTTACAAAGATGGAAAATCGTTCAAGTTATTGTGCACGCCACCTCAATATAAGAAGCGCCTGAAAATAGGTAGTAAAAAAACGCCTTAAAATCTACCTGCCCAGAAATCCCTTCGTGCTCGCGCTCAGACCTACCCTCGTAACTCCGTCCCGAACTGAGATATCGTAATAATTGATGTTGCCCTCCAAGATGCGTCAAGGTATCGAGGAATAATAATCACCAAAAAAACCGATGTTCCAAAAAGGCTAACGGTATGGAAGCCCTTCATGAACGATCTTCGTACAAGCTCTTGAGTCGCCTCGTAAGTGCCCTGTTACCTAGAGCTTTTGCATCGCTTCCCGTGATCGCGTAACTCTCCCGCTATACGTTGGGTTCCGATTGGAAACAATCGTTAAATTCATTCGCAGAGTGCACGGAAGTAAAACCTCTTGGGTTTTAGGGTGAAAGTGGATGAAGGAGGAAGGCGGAGCATGGACCAGCGTTATACGTCCTATCGAGATGGTAAAGCGAATGCGCAATTGGAGGAAACATTGGTGGAAAGTTCGAGTGGGTAAAATAGACAAGTGGATATAGAGGAAGGAATGTAAGGGTAGTATATGGGCGAATGCTGGTGGTATAGTTCGAACTCTACCTCGTCGTTTCGTTTACGAGTTAGGGGGTGTGGAAGAGGAAGACGGCTGGGGAAGGTTGGTTTGGTGAACACGTGGCACATAGTCTGAGGGTTGAGCGTATTTACGGAGTCAAAGCTGGCTAGCTGTGAGCGAGCTATCTTTCGCACTAGTGCCTGCCGTTACGGACACCAGTGCGAAATCAGCTTGTGCATGTACTGAAAACCATCCCGCATCCCAAATTCTCGTACACATTACCGCCATATCTGTATTCAACGGTATCACTGCGGACTCCCCGCGCCGTGCAGTCATGTTTGTCTGCTTGCCTGTTCTTCCGTGTCTAGAGGTTCTGCCGAAAGGAATTACAATGCGCGTTCCTGCAACGCGGCACCGTCGAAACAAGCGGGAAAGTATCGGTTCCACTTCTGTTAAAAACATTCCATTCATCGCGAAGTGCACTCGAATAACTGACACTTACTCTATTTGCTGTAGCTAATTGAGTGTCAAGGTGAAGATGTGTATAAGTCCTGTATTACGAGGAATGTCATTTCTTTGCATGCTGCTACGTGATATCTACCGTGCAGAAATTGTCATGGTGATCCAATTCGATTCCCATGCTTGTTCCCACTTCCTGATAGGGATCCAATGCGATGAGCGGTTGGATCCCTATACTGAAACGTCACGCTCGTATATTGGATTCTAATCGGAATTTCCCATTGGAATCTAATGTACGAACCCAATTTGAATCCTAAAGGATTCTCACATTGTCGAACAGAATCTGATACGATTCTTGATTGATCCTATGGCATTCGGTACGTCGAATTCTCTAGATAAATATATAGATATACATCATGAGTGGATCTCAAAGAAGTATGAATCTTATATTAAGGGGTTACCCCCACTTGCGATTTTGAAAAAATCGATTTTTTTATTGCATTTTTTTGAAGTATAAGTATCTGAGAATATGTCCTGAAAATTTCAAGTCGATCCGAACAAAATTGACTGAGATATGAGCGTTGAAAGAGAATAATCCGCGTTGAAAAAGCGTTGAAAGAGAAACTTTAAACGCGTTTTTCTCAAAATGGCATTTCTGAAGTCGGTGACCAAGATTACTCGAACACTAATGAACCGATCTTCTTGAAATTTTGCAGGCTTATTTTATACATAAAAATGTAGTCTTTAATCGTTCGACTTTTTTTTTCGAAAAAAATGGCCGTTTTATAGCCAAAAAACGGCCGTTTTTTTTTCGTTAAAATCGAACCATTAACTTTGACTGTCCGCCATTTTGTGAAAAATGAATATTTTTTAAAATCCTTCGATTAAAGACTAGTTTGTACTTATATTTGACTAAAACCATCCGCATTTTTTTTTTAGATGATCCACTTCGCCGCAATGTTGGTCACCGCAAACCGTGTATATAAAAACATTATTTCATTGACGGCCATTTGCCACTAAACAATGTAATATTTTTCAATAAAAAAATTACTGAAAGTTCTTCAAGTTGTGTTCTTTAAGATGGTATATTGATCGATTAAAAAAGTTTTGTAGTTTTCTTTAAAAAAATTCATGAAAAAGGCCTTTTTTTTGCGCTACAAGTGGGGGTAACGCCTTAACAAAGTATAAATCGGTCAAAAAGGATCTCTTAAAAATCAATTTGTATCACACCACTTGAAATTCACTGAATTTTTAGTTTGGTATTTATTGTACTGTACTTTGACATAATATCACCACACACGCACACCCTCACGAAGCGTGCAGGTTATGTTTCGACACATCGATTTTTTTTCTCCTGGCTTTTCACAACTTTCGATTTGAATGTGGTAAGAATTCGGAAACGGCGTTCGTCGGGGAACAGTGCAGAATCCAATGGGATCCCAATGAGAACTACCTATGTGCAGTGTCTAATAAATCCCTATAGAGGTGTAGGTGCATCTTGGGACTCCCTAACGAATTTGTGCATGGGAGCACGGAAGGATATTTCTTTTGGGAAAGGCAACGAATTCCGGTTGAGAATTTCAAATAAAGAATTCTCAAATCACGTCAATCAGGAAATAGCCCAGAGTCCACTTACAAGGAACATCCCTTAGGTGACACCCATCGATTTTGTTGAAATTTGGATATGTTATAAAGCACCGAAAAGTAAGTGATACGTATTTTTTTTTTATCGGCGGAAAAACGGTTTTAAGGGGTGAAACCACCCCTCGAAAAAATGCATCTCTAGTGGTAATATAGCAGTTTCACACACAAGGAGTCCACCAATTGTAATTAAACAAAAACGAAAATTCTTCTAATCCGAAGCAATGGAAAATCCACTATAGTGGCATTGCAAAAACAATTAAGGGGTGAAGCACCCCTATATTGAGGGATGGTTACACCCCTTAAAACCGTTATTCCGCCGATAAAGAAATACGTATCGCTTACTTTTCGGTGCTTTATAACATATCGAAATTCAAACAAAATCGAAGAGTGTCACCTGAGGGATGTTCCTTGTTAGATTCAAATGTGGCCTTCCCAACAAATTTCTGCACTGGATGGGACGAAAGAGAGCGATCGGTTGCTTTGACGTTTATTTTTGCAGTTTCGACATGATGGTAATGACGAAAAGCAACAAGAAATTCCTGCAGCTTTATTTAAACTGCTCCAACCTTATTTTATTATTGCAATGTAAATAAATATAAATATATCAATTGCGATAAAATAAATATATCAATTGCGATAACACTTATATTGATTCCATCAGTTTCATTGAGTTATTTTGATTTCTATACCGTGGAATCTTCCACGGACGAAGTGGAGTAAACTTTCAAGCATATCCTGTGTAGAGTGGGTGTTCCTTTGAAAAAATGACGTGTAACGAAGAAACACTCTAATGAACTGAAAACAGATCTTCACAACTAATTACCTGACTAGCGGAACTCTCCCTGACGAAATCCTCCAACGAGAATAAGACCCGACAATCCCCTGCATCAACGAAAATGTATTCCTGCAAACAATGCATTGTTTTCTCCGAACACTACCACAGCTCCTAGTCAGCAAGAACAGTTTCTTATTTTCTCTCCATTGAAGTTCTCGAGTAGCTAAGGGCTAGCTACCGTCCGAACTCCGCTGAGATCGGATATTAAGTTTCATATAGTCTTCGCGGGTATTGCGTAAGCGGCAATTATCGGCTCTCGCCTCGTCGTCGTGCCGTTTAGGTACGAAACGGTGTGCAGTCATATCTTTGGTAGACAAGCAGCATGCCATCGTGAGACGTCGTCACCACGCTATTGTCGCTGGTTGATATGAAGCCGAGCGACGATGACTCATTGTCTTCCTGGCATTGCAATGTTGGCTCGTTTTCACGTCATCCCAACGCGAACCCCGAACGCATAACTAGCAGTTACACATACACCTCCATATATACGTCACCACGAACAATCCGAGAATGCTTCACACATATATATGAGCTTGAATTACACACATTCGGGATGTGACACACGCAGGTTGGAGCAGTTCAAGCACACGATTATTTATGGACATTGGAGTGTGCTTCACGTATTACCATATAGATTCTACACGACGGTTACCCATGTATACTCCTATGGGTTGTAGCCCAAAACGGTGCATCCCTGCATGTATCGGGGTGTGGGGCGGGGGGGGGGGGGGGCATCACACACTCGCAAACATTCCAACCAAGTGTCGGAGAGGCTTTCGGCCAATTCGTCGTGATTGATGTTCGTCTATTCCGTACGTCTATGCACTGCAACCAGAAATTGCGGCACTTCGTGATAAATTCTGGAACAATTGCGGTGACCTTATCCGCAACGTCATCCACTCCGAATTAACGTCTGGGTCGACACCTGAGTCTCTTTCCAATCAATTTCAAATGTACCCTGGGTTGTTCGAAGAATGAACTGGATACCGACGGTGTCACCGGTCAGCGATCATTCTGGACAATTGTCTAGAGTATTTTTTTCCCCTCAATTGCCAAAGATGCTTGACATCCTTGAGGATTCTCGAGCAACGGAGGGTCGAGTGTAATCAACGGTGAGGTACAATGAGCGAAGAACAGTTTAACGAAGTTCTCTCGTGTAACGGGAAGCGAATTTGACATGGCGTTTCCGTGCGTCCTGAGCTCGGGAAAAATAACGTTTACCCGATCTACCTGTACAACACGATTCTCCCACGTCATGGTGCCAATCGGTTTTCCTCGCGAAAACTACAGAGCACGGAGTCCTGGAGAAACGAGTAACAGCAAGAACTAAATGGAAAAACAGCTTTTCTGTCTCTCTCTCTCTCTCCCTCTCTCTTGCTTCCTTCCTTCTTGTCTATCGGAGAAAAGCGATTTTTATCGCAAGGATCGATTTGTTTTCCCGACGCGGTTCGCCAAATGTTCCGTCAAGCGTATCTCCATCAATTCGTGTCCCTTTTTCTCGCGATGTTGTATGCTCACCTTTTCTCGTTCGCGTTGATCTCGGGGGAACGCGTTACATTCCATTTTCCGCCAGTACTGTCACACCGGGGTTTGTGCGAGAGCGAGAAAGGGAGAGAGAATGGAAAGAGCCAAAGGAGAGAGACAGAGGGGGGGGGGTGCGAAAAATAAAGAAATTGTGGCGAGAGTATATATGGTGGGAATTGAATAGTTTTGTCCCACAGGGGATTTTTGTCGTACATGGGAGAACAAAAGACACGAGAAAAGTGTGAGCGTATTATAGTCGTCGATGTCATTCTTCCTGCTGCATTCCGTGCGCCCTGCTCTGCTCGTACATAGTACTCTCCGGTATATACGTACTAGACTCGATCAAAAATCCTTATATCTACGTACAACAGCGAATATTCGGTGCCGACTCCACCTATACCAATGTCGAATCCTCTCCGTATCCTGGCATTGACGCCACAGCAGGATTATTCTGTCCCTCTCGTTGATCGCATTCCCCCTCATACCGACTGAGACGAAAGCCTCTTTTTCCCTCTCATGTCCTCCATATTCTCGTCTATGCGGCAGATACATCCCACGGGACACGCTCGAGATTTATCCCGTATAGGTTGTGAGAGATCACTCCCGCTCCGGTCATCTCTCGTATTCTCTCCCTTCGATGTCCACTCACGAGGCCACCCGGCGAGCGAGACAGAGGGAGAGAGAGCTTTCTCCACACATTGATAAAGAGAATGCACCGTGACTCGTCAACATTACCACATCATCGTTTCTCTCCGAACCACGTCTTGATCTTAAGGGGTCTTTTCACTTTAGACGCTAAAAAGGCTATTTTCGTGAATTTTTTGATAGGTTTATGTATTAGATATTGATACAAAGGTTGTTACACTTAAGGCCTTAGGCCACAGTAACGGGTATAAAATCATGTGCGAATTAAAAAAAAATTGTATGAAAAAGTGATTCACTCACAAAATTAATTACACATCTATTTAGGGTGAATTTCAAGATGTCAGATTTTTTTTCGATTTACAAAATGGCCGACTACTCGAAATTTCTCCAAACAGCTTTTATCCAATTGGCGTGACAAATAATTTCAACAATTTTCACTCGATTTACTGCAAATATAAAAATGATGTTCCTAATTGCATATCGCAGAGAAGTACGTACGGAATTTTTGATTAATCGCAACCTTTTTATTTTATGAGCAGTTATAACGAAATTTCTCATCGAAAATTCATTTCTTACGTTCAAATACCTACAACTTTTGAATAAAACAATATTTTTTAAATTCCGTATGTACTCCTCTAGGTATTCTAATCTAGATTGACGAGAATTGTTGTTTTTTGTTCTAGGCCAAAAATTGTTGACGCTAAATGCCACGCCGCGGAGCGCCTATAAAAAAGATAACAAAAGGAAATATTAGTAGTCGGCCATTTTATTCATCGAAAAAAAAGAGACGTATTTTCTAACAGCTTGATATTCACACTAAATAGATGTGTAATTTTAATAAAATTAATAGATGTGTAATTTTAATAAAATTACACTCATAAAATTAATTTTATGAGTGAATCAGTTTTTCATACGAAATAAAATTGTTAAATTTGCACATGATTTTATACCCGTTACTGTGGCCTAAGGCCTTAATAAAATACACTTTCGAAATACCTTTAACAAAAAAAAAATTATGTATTCATGCAACCCAAACAAATTTTAAACGCGTTTTTCTCGAAACAACGTTTTTCGACGGCTTCTTAATAAAATCTTGTAAACTACTGAACCGATCCTTATGAAACTTTAACCACATATTCTTTACAACTATAGCTATAGCGCAAATCAAGGTTTTTTTTTAAATTTTGACATTTACTATTTTTTTTTTGCCAAAAACGGTGAAAACATCACGTCTTTTTCGAAAAATGTCCGTCATTTTGTTATTTTTGCATATATCAAAAATCGTATGATAGCCATTAACATACTGAATCTGAAACCGTTTGATTTTTATGTTTCGGATGATCCATCTCCGAGATTTCATCAACAGCGCGGACCTACAATTTTCGTAGGACATTTTTTTAAGTACCATTTTCGTCTATAAATAGTGAATTAAACAAATATTTTTTTAAAGTGTATTTATGAAGTGTAACAATTTTTATATGAATATCTATAATATAAACCTAAAAAAATGCACGAAAATAGGCTTTTTAGAGTCTTAAGTGAGAAGACCCCTTAAGTGCCTTTTGATCATTCTACATGAAGATTCTAGCGAGTCTACGCATGCTGTCGTTTCCATCAGGACTTTCTTTTCTCTTTGGAAGCCCATGCGGCAATCACAATGACGTGAAAATCGCCCATGCGGATGTCTGCGTCGTCAATGATGGTGGCAAAAGACATCACGCTAGAATCGCCAACAGTTTATCGGCAGGGCAATCGTAATATAGTTTTGGCAATCATATTATGACGTATGCCAATGAATGATGGCTTCACTATGCTATCTTTTGCCGCGGGCCTTCCTTGTTAATACCGTGAGTTTCCCTACAGGTGTTCAAACGTCCATGTGTCACATGTAGAATAACATCTATATCGTCGCACATAGATAAAAGAAATATCGGTGATCCTGACCCCTTGGAACGTCGCTGGTGACATTTAAAAGCTTTAAGGGGTACTGCATGTACATTCGGATGCCGAGATGGTGTGAATTAATTACAATGATGAAGATAAGGGTAATAATGAGAGGATCTGCCAAATGGTAGTGTAACGTTTCAATACGGAATGCAAGTGAAACAATTAGTAGAGGACTCTTCACTTTGAGAAAGCTACAGAATTATGGTCGTGGAGTGAAAGTAGACGAGGAAAAAGCCATACCTCTTTTTCTATCTGCTCAATCTTTTCAACGTTCTTTCCTTCCTCATCGTATACTACCGCCGTGACGAGCATTCAGTCACTCGCTTACGCTTCGACTGCGCCAAAAGCGGTATCAAGAAGTCCGACGGGGAAGAGCCCTCGGGCGTTTTCACGTCTCGTGCAGCTTACCCTCGGAACATGTTGCATGTACATACGTAACTCGAACAGTGGTATGTTGAAACTGTTCAAAGATTTTTTTTTAAATCCTTCATCTACGGTTTTTGTGAAATAAGCTAACGTCACGAAACCACAGAAGTGGCAAGAAAACTGGAGTGAACCTTTCTGCTAGGAATAAAGCGCGCAAGTCGACGTCATGTGCTTTTTGGTTCAGTGATTGGATGGCCATTATTGTTAACGTGGAAAGCTTTGGTTCGGAAAAATTGTAGAGACCACGCGTGATGAATTATTCTTTGCAAAGAACTCTTTGGTTTTCTTTAACTGCAGGTACTGAGAAATGATGAAGACTTGGCTGGAATTTTTTTTTAGTGAAACGTAGTTTATAGGGACGATAAAAAAATCTTTATAACTCGTATATTTTAGCCGGGCAATGAGCAGACAGCGTTAAAATACGATGTCTATTAAATTCAGAAATATTGTCGGTCTGTCTGCATTTGATGGACGTTGGCGAAAACACGGTTTTTTTTTCGAATTTCTGGGATGGGAAAGAACCTTCCGGAATTTCCCTGCACTTCGTTTCATTTGCAAACGTCAAGGAGAAACTGACATGTCTTTTTTTAATTTATATAGGAAACGTGTTATTCTTAAGGTTTTTGCTTTATATTCTTTGAAGGGCAAGGGGAGAAACTAAGTTCCTATGCTAATACATTGTGTGGCGTCACCAGTGCCAACTTATCGAAGCAAAATATTAATAAATTGAAAGAATGTGTGTACAAATGAATATCGCGAAAAGTTGCAAGTGTACGGTATATCATGGTAATTATTACTTACATATATGTTAACATGAAGAAATTAGGATTATTAGAAAATTCATTTTCGATGTTTAAAAATCCTTGTTTAAAAACCCGGTGTTTAAAAATACGTTGTCTATTAGAAGTACGTAGGATTTTTTTTTATATTGCATAGTTCATTTGCTATTAACAATTATCTGACGATTTTTTAGGCAAATTTTTGGAAAGTGAAAAACTATGCAATATAAAAAAAAATCCTACGTACTTCCATAGACAATGTATTTTTCAAGATATATTCAATATTTAAGGTGAATCGGTTGAAAATTGTCTGAGTTATGTTTCCGGCCAACTTAAAAAATGTAGTTTTAAGATAAACGCTGCACAGCCGCCATTTTGAAATTAATCGCTCCAAAAAAATTATTGTATACAGTCACTGATATGTAAGATAAACGCCCTTTTTTGTAATCTCGATTTATGTTGTAGTTTTTCTGAAAAAAAATCCCCAACAAGCCTATTTTTTCGGCCTCTAGAGTGGCCTTAGGCCTTAATAAGTTCCCCTTACTCGCATTTAACTTTCAGGCAGTCATCTCGTGTGACTTCATTAAAATAGCGAGAACTGATGTCAGGGAGCAACAATCGGCTTTGCAGGATTTTTTTAGAAAACTGAAGGTTCACTTTATGGACCAGGCATAGCAGATTAAGGGTCAGTCAAAATTTTATCGATGGTAATCGTATTTCAACCTTTAAACGCGTTGTTCTCAAAACTGTATTTTTCAAACTGGTGACCACGATATCTCAAAATCTATCGGACGAATTACTTTTTCAGCACTCATGTAGACACTGCAAACTAGGATCGTTCTCATTCATCAAGCCGTTTGTTTTTCACGTTGAAGAAGTCGTGAACGAACAGCAAAATTCACGAAAAAATGTTCAACGAGATGTCAAAAATGTACTTTTCATTATTTTTAATAATCCTAGCTCAATATTCACAGATTAAACTGCCGTTTGTTTTTTTGTTGCAGATAAGCAGAACGCTCGCACTCGTGGCTGCCGCAAAACACTTTTTTTGAAGATGAGTGGCTAAGCTGCCGTGTACCTCAGCAATGACCGACGATTTCGGTCTGAACAAATTGTAAACCGTGCTCAAAATATGAATAAATATGTGGTGAAAAGTTCGCAGACGTATGTTTATTTAGTTTGCCAAAAAAAAAACCCAAAAAAGAGCCTTCACACGGAATGACTGCCTCAATGTGTTTGATATTGACTAGGTCTGCGATTGGTACTGCTATTCCGATAGTTCCGACGTCACATACCAAAGATGTTGACCAATCATTTTTTTAATTCAGCCTCAAGGCGAGCCTTCAAAAAGTCTCGAAAGTTCCCGGTCGAGTGAAACTCGTGAGTACGAAGATATAAAAAAAAACACGAACGTGATAAACCTTTTGGGGTTAGAAACGCGCAACTTTCTAGCTGATTGTGAGCTCCAAACACGAACTTCCAGTCACTCGCTAATTAAGTCCACGTCTCCAAGTCGCCTGCAGGTCGGTACAACCCGACTTTTTCATATTCTTAAAGCTACTCTCTTCCCGTAATACCCGTTTTTTTTTCTTCCTTCAACCCCTTCATCCTCTTCTATTCTCATCGCTTAATAAAGCGGACGCCAGATGCTCGACCGTAAATTTTCGCCCTGTCGTCGTCGCCTTCAACATCGGGAGACTTTCTCCCTGCGTCGGCGTTACACAGTTTCAATTTCGAAAAGTGCAGGTCTCTCTCCGGCTCGTCTTGATATGACCCAGTAAATCCCCGGCTCTGAAATCTTCACGCTCGTGTAATTTGTTTCTCGTGCAGTTTTAGCCCCTCATCGAGTCGTCGCCCTTTTGTGTCACACACTGCACGATAGACCCGCCAGGTCAGATTGAAATCACACCAGGCACGGTATAATTTTCGCCCGGCGAAAATTGCACGCAGACCAGGATTGCTGGACATTCGAAGGTCCGAAAGTTCGTGAACGTCACTTCTTCCATGTTTGGAATTTCCGAAGAATATCCGAATCACATCCGAAAGATCACATCCGAATCACATCCGTAAGATCGCACCCGAAAGATCACATCCGTAAGATCGCACCCGAAAGATCACATACGAAAGATCACATCCGAAAGATCACATCCGAAAGATCACATCCGAAAGATCACATCCGAAAGATCACATCCGAAAGATCACATTCGAAAGATCACATCCGAAAGATCACATCCGAAAGATCACATCCGAAATATCACATCCGAAAGATCACATTCGAGAGATCACATCCGAAAGATCACATTCGAAAGATCACATCCGAAAGATCACATCCGAAAGATCACATCCGAAAGATCACATCCGAAAGATCACATCCGAAAGATCACATCCGGAAGATCACATTCGAGAGAATGGCAGTAGTGGACGCGCATACGGTGGGCGGCTTCAGTAATTTTTCATGTTCAACAACGTTCGCCTGGGCGGATACTTGGATGGGTTTGTTTGGGTTCCACATCACCGAGGAACAAATCGCTCATTGACGGCTGAGCACTCAGTAAAATATGGCAGCGATGTAGTAGGGGTGGGCGAAGAGTGGCTGTGGGCCACACTCTCAGGAACTAGGATTAGTGAAGTGTCAGATGTGGGGTAAAAATGAAAGGGAACATCAAAATCTGCAAGGGCATATCGGAAATCAAATATATATGATTTGCTAATATTAAATATATATGATTTGCTAATATTATAAAATTGTAGTGTCTGTCTATAGATTCTATTTTTTAGTAATTCTATCTTAAAGTAGATTTCTAGGTTGAAGTTAGGGATTCTCAAGACTGAAATCCAAATGCTTGGATTTGATTGAATTTTGTGGGAGACTAATTTATGATGCATTAACTGTCCAGAAATCAATCAGTTTCACAATACGGTTTCGAAGATCTTTAATATTCGAGTTGAATCTCTGTCCATTTGTCAATACACATAACACTGTGTGAACACTAATTATAGGGCTGTATGGACTAAAATAATGTCGAGATTTGAATAAAAAACTGACCAAACCGTGATTTTAGTATTAGGAATATCGTGTCAAATGATTAAGTGGTTTCTCTACTTCGTTCTTTAACCCTAGAACTCATGTACGAAACATAAACCCACCGCAGTCGACCTCAAAGTGTGCTCCTAAGCTATCAATCGACATTATCGACTGGGGACCGTGATCACAATTAAGTTTCACTGTCGAGCGGTGAGGGCATGCCGGCAGTGATATCCGCTGCTCGCTGGTTGTCGAGCAAAACGATTTTCAAGAGCGTCTGGGGTTGTTATCTACCCCAGTCTGAAGTTGCCGTTGGTCTTTCGTGGCGGTAAGTGAAATTTCCTTATTTCAGTAAAATCAATATATTTTACGTATTATTGCGGACTTTAAGCGCAAATGGTCACATTTATTACCTAAGGCCATATGTATTATATTATATTATTATTATATTATATTTTATTATATCTGCGCGACGTGACAGTAGGATGAGCTGCATGTACGATTTCTTTATATTGTTTATGTTCTTATTTCCATCATGAATATTAATTATATACTATTTTCTCAATAAACGAAGTGAAAAATATACGAGAACCTCCTGCAAACATTTTTTTATGTTCCCATTGACGTTTTCCGTATTTACATATTCCGTACTTCCACCATTCTCATATCCAAAAATAAATATACTTTTCTGGCGGAACATAGTTCAACAATTTTTTCCGTAAGCTCAATGAATCTCCTCAAAAAAGCTGTGCGATATTTGAGGGTCTATGGATTAGAAAAAAAATCAATTTTTTTGTTCGAAAAATACGATTTTCGGTGAATTTTGACCTATGTCGCGGGTTAACCGGGTTTTGCATTAAATACATTTTAATGAAATCGAATTTGCCTTACACCACCCTCTTTCTCATTGAAAAACGAAGAGATTCGGGTACTATCGTTTCTCTTCACTGCTCAATGGAGTGCCCACAAAAAACGCATGGGATGGGTATCTGCCCCAGTCATGAGTTAGAAGGTAGAAAACATAAAACATGAGTTCCAGGGTAAATAATACTCGAAAAATATGTGAACTACTCTACTTTCCCCTCTACTTTCAGTAGAATCTCAACCCCGTTGGACAGCGAAAAACGTACCAATATTCAGTTCCTGATTTGGTAGTGCGACCAATTTGTCCCTCGTAGTGATGACGGCGAGTTAAATACACAGCATTCGTGTTTTTCAAAATGAGTCTGGTATTCAACCCTAGGAGTAGGGATTTCATCCATCCTCGATATACACATGTGCCAAATTTGCGCTATACCCGCGAATCCCAGTTTCAAATTAGTATCATATCAGAATCAAGCTCCAAGGCCTATCGGCGCCTGATACCCCACACAGGTTGAACTGCATACCGCTACTGCAAAGGCCTCGTGATGATGTTGAAGTTCACATAGTTGGAATGCAAGGATCGTTTTTTTTCCATACAGAAACCAATCAATCCATTTTTCTTATCCTTACAAGACATCCATGTTCTTAAGGGGTAAGGCCACAGTAGAATTTTCAAAAAACCGTTTTTTTTCTCGCTAAAACGGTGCTTTAGCATCATAAGAATAAGTTACTACTCAATTTACAGCAAGACCATTTTTTTCACCGCTTTTGAGCGTATAACGCAAGCCAACCTCTGGCACAGCCATAGAGTACCTAAAACTTTTTCCAATTGGCGTAACGAATAGCTTCAACAATTTTCACTCGATTTACTTCAAATTTAAAAGTTATGTTCCTCATTGCATTTCGCGGAGAAGTACGCACGGAATTTCTGATTAATCGAAAACTTTTCATGTTATGAGCAGTTTTATACGAAATTTTCCACTGAAAATTCATTCAAATACCTACAACTTTCGAATAAAACAATATTTCTTAAATTTCGTACGTACTTCTCTAGGTACTCTAATGTAGATTGACGAGAATTTTTGTTTTTTGTTCTAGGTCAAGAATTGTGGATGCTAAATGTCATTGCCGTGGAGCGCCTAAAAAAAGATAACAAAAGAAAATATTAGTAGTCGGCCATTTTGTACATCGAAAAAAAAAAAATTCCAACAGCTCGATATTCATACTATATAGACGTGTAATTAATGTTATGAGTGAATCACTTTTTCATACGAAAAAAATTGTTGAATTCGCACATGATTTTACACTCGTTACTGTGGCCTAATCCCTTAATCGATGACAAAAATGACAGATTGTATTAAAAATAAAGAATTAAAAGAATTGAGAAGAATTTTCGTTGCATTCCAACGATGCAAACGTCAACGCCATGCCTCGTGTCGACAAGTTTCCATATTGTCTCCCAAGATTTGACAAATGGACGGAAAATGACTGTCCTCAAAATAAGGGAAATTAATTCTGATACTACCGACGTGAATATAATGCCGAGGATGATTTGAGTACCCATTTTCTTGGTGGGGTCACCGCGTTCTGCGTTTCAGTTTCACCCGCTCGATACTTTTTACCGGACTCGTTACGAGCACTGCGGCTGCAGCAGCGAGGTCTCCGAGTGTCCTCAACGACTTATTAAGCATGGTGATTAACGCAACGATCGCAAGTTCTTTTAACGGCCGCATTACGCGTTTCTCACACAGTGGCGAGATACGTTATTTCTTGTATTAACGGCTCAAGAGCACCAAACAATGAAACGGGGATGGTTTTAGCGGGGCTCGGATAGACCTTTACTGCCACGGCATGATATCCTTTTTCAAGTACATCCAGTTAATGACGATAAATTAAGATTAATGATGGACCCACGCTCGGGTTCGTTCTTCGACAATGGCACAGGCACAGACGTGAGCGAAGACAGAGTGTACAGAACGGGAGACGAAAGCCCACCCTCTCATTTGTCAGCAGGCAAACTAAACAAAGCCCCGAACCGAACCCTTGTTTAATTCTCTGGTCCTTCACCAACATACACACATCCAAGGGAGCCTTACACGTGATAGACAGACAGCGCGAGTATTTTTTTTTTAAATAAACAGAGCAAACGATTGGTTAGGTGGACCAGAGTAATTGGAGTAATTCATCGATATTTTATGCGGCCCAATTAGCGACAAATCAAACAAAAAAAAACACAATAATTTTAGTCGTTTTTTAGCAATATATTTGTCATTCAGAAAAAGTTCGTAGATAACAGGGAACACGAAGGTGGTTTATTTTTTATTTGTACTGAATTTAACGAAAAAAAATGATTTTTTATTCAAAATAATTTTTTTTTGTGAATTCCACACAAACTAAAAATAAACTGTTTCAGGCCTGACGACGCCGAATTATAAATCACAAAATCATTAATAACAATATTGGAGATAAAAATGATAAAGGTCTTTTGAAAAAAATATGATTAATTCGAAAAAAAATAGAAGGAAAAATCGGCCCATGATGAGACTAGTCTTAAAAATCATAGAATAGGTCACTCTATTTTAGAGAATTTTTCGAAAAAAAAATAAACAAAGGCAATCATCTTTTCTTTTATTGAAATTTCTTTTTTTTAAATAGTTTTCACTTTAGAAACAAACAAAAACGTTGACATTGATAATTGATAATTTTTTAAAAGTTTTTAACAAACGTATGCTTCAAAATGAAAAAATATATATAGTGACATTTGTCGATACCTCAATTGGTTCAGGAGTTATCAGCGTTTAAACGTGTCCAAAACTTCAGATATCGACATTTTTTGGAAAATTATAACTCCTAAAGAGAAGAGATAAAAATCTCAAAATTAGTGTGGATATTCATTACATATTCATTTCATGTTCCAAAAACATTAGGGCGTCGAAGTCGTCCAAGGTCATATCGAACACCTATTAAAATGAAAGACAAATGTAAATATCCGAGATATTTAGATTTGAATCACCGATACTGACCTTGAATGACCTCGAACGACTTTGACCCCCAATGTTTTTTATGCGGCTGGAAGTGCTCCAGAAGATGGTTGAAAAAAATGTACCATTCCATTTAAAAAAGTGGAGGTGACTTTCACTGTGCGTCAGCGCCTCCACCGAAATAAAAAATATTGGTCGCATTTGATGGCCCCCTTCACACCGTACAACTTTTGTCTGAACCATTTTTTGTGACGTCGTTAATTACCGTGTTATTTCGGGTGGCAGAGATAAGAGGGACACCCTGTATACAAAAATCAAATAATCTCCAAATTCCATTCGAATCAAGTTTTCAACGTGACTGAACTTCTTATTCATTCTCAAAACGTTCACACGTCGAATCAAAGGACGCGCTGCATCCACGTACTTTCGACCCGTGAAATTTTCCAATTTTCCCAGGTCGACTCTCGCTTTTATCCCTTGCGAGATACGCCTCTGCGACCTGGGATTCCCCGCTTGAATCACACTCATTTTATTTTTATCTCGCACACTTCAACCCGTGCTTTAAGCCCTGATTCCCTTGCACGTCCCTTCTCTGCCTTTGTTCGTTTTGTTACGTTTTTTTCTCCCCCTTTGCGCGGTTTCGTGGGTCGTCGGGTTGTAAAAAAATAAACGACAGTCAGCGGCTAGGCTGTGGCGGCGGCGGCGATACCAGAGAGTGGAATATGGTGAACGCGTGTCTTTTTCATTTCTCCTGGAGCCACACAGGGTTGAACAATACGTATGTGCACATGTTGGGAGAAGTGACTTCGAAGACTTTCGACTTCGAGGACCCGTCTCACAATTGACTATTGTCTCCGTACGCAAAATTATGCAAAGCCTTGTATCTTCAGAATCATCTGCAGATGAATCTAATCATATGTACTATATAAGAAGATCATTGGAGGACCCTCCTGTCCTCTAAATCAGATACCTTTGGAGTAAATTCAAGCGCCATCCTAATAAAAAACCAGATATGCTGATAGCCAACATCACCCCTTGAACATGTTCTTTCCCTTCATGTATACCGGGTACGGCAACAACCATTGACAGTAGAAATGTTTTCTAACCCATCAGCCTGAGGAGAAAACTTTTCCTACAAAAGTTTCGTAGTTTGGAAGGGGTCACCAAATGGTAACTACAGGCTTTATCCAGGTGGCGGTGCTTCAAAGATTTCAAGATGACCTCCATTTTCTTTAAAAATGGGACCACTATTTTTTAGCATTTTATCAAGGACCCAAAAATAAGATCCGACACTAAATTTCAATATCAATCAAGAGATAGTCAAAAAATCGATAAAAGAGAAATTTTAATGTTTTGAGCCTAGAAACTATTAAGGAGGCTGCTCAGGGCCTTTGCGGAGCAAGCGGCAAGAAGGGAACGCATATGCTTAAACACGAGCGCCTGTAACGGCTGCCAACCCCGAATAATAAAACTTTCGATTACGTAAAATTAAATAAATTCCAGTTAATAAATATGTGGAATGCATATAACTGACTGTTTAGAAATGTTATTTATCTTTTTCGTTTATTTACATCGCGAATAAGTTATTAACCAAGTTGAAATGTGGAAAACGCGGAATTTCGTTCTCAGTAACTGGTATCACTGAGTTCAGATGCGCGACCGCCACATCGTGTGCGCGTCGCTGTCAAACATCCTTCGCGAATTCCGTTTTTATGTTCGGCGAAAAAGAAAAGATGGAAGGGAAAAATGCAAACCGAAAAACAGTACAATCGACGGTAGGAGCAAGGGGTGGGGGTAAAAATGTCGAATGACCAGATATAAAACGACAAAGATTTCGAAACGAAAGAATTACGAACTCTCAAAATAACGAAGATTAAATTATTCGAAATTTTATCTTTCGACTGATAAAAAATCGAATGACTATAAATCGAACCATTATTTATTGGAGAGGTAATTTATTCGAAAACGAATATTCAGATTGTCTGCAATTCGAAACATAAAAATACAGAACCGAAAAATGTAGAACTCTTTATGAAACCGTGGTAAGAAATTTATAACGAGGAAGCAATAGTTTGTGCGTTTCAACTTTTGGCGCCTATTCAAAATGGCCGACTTCCCGCGTAGAAATTTCGATGGGGCCCAGATCAGGGCCCGATCAGGTTGCCTGACTGCCCTGGTAGGGCACTAATAAGGCAGCCTGAAAGGGCCCTACTAGGAAATGTAACGTTGTGTCACATATGGGCCCGATCTGGTTGCCTAATCAGGCCCCTATCAGGTTGCCTGATCAGAAAGAAATGCATATAATATTTCAAAAAACCAAAATGGAATGAACCACTTAATTTAGAGTTCCACTACAATGATTTTGTATCATAATTCGTCATTCCCTGGCCTGCTGAAACGTTTTTGTTCGAAGAAAATATTTCGCCTATATGGGAATCGAACCTCGTACCTTCCTACCCAAAGCTAGGCACGCTGCCCCTATGCTACCGAGTACTTGTAACATCTTGGTCCCAGATATGGCATAACAGACCAAATGAATTCCTATAATTATTTGTTGTATCACATAAAGTATATCAATTAGTTAATATCATTGTGACAATTAAAGAGGTTTATCGAATAACATGCTATAGATTTTTGAAACTTAACCTTATATATATATATAATAAAAATAATTAAAAGATATATATATATATATATATATATATATATATATATATATATATATATATATATATATATATATATATATATATATATATATATATATATATATATATATATATATATATATATATATAGTTCCTCTCTCTCTCTCTCTCTCTCTCTCTCTCTCTCTCTTCGCCTTACAAAGCTGCCGAAATCTTCTATCGCGCATCCGAGTTGCATAACGTTTTTTATCGTGACAGTCTATAGCAGCACCTTTTTTTTAAATAGAATTCAGGAATGCATCGCAACTCCGAAGCTACGATGCTGTAAAATCGAAGTTTCCATGTGAAAAATGAGAGGTTATGTGCATCTAGCGACTGCTGAGGCAGGGATAGGGCAAGCCTATTTATGGCCTCATCAGGGAAAGCCATAGTAGGGCCTATCAGGGCAAGCCTTGGTAGGGCCCTATCGGGGAAAGCCTTAGTAGGGCCACATTAGGGACAGCCTTAGTAAGGCCCTATCATGGAAAGCCTTAGTAGGGCCTTTCAGGGCAAGCCTTGGTAGGGCCCTATCGGGGAAAGCCTTAGTAGGATCTTATCAGGGACGGCCTTAGTAGGGCCATTTTAGTATAGCCTGATGTAGGGCCTAAATACTTCCAGCCCGGTCGGGGCCGGATCAGGATGTCCGTAATAGGTGTTACCCCTATCACACCCCGATCGGGGCCTGATCCTGATCAGGCTAACCCTAAGAAATTTCTACTCGGGTTGACAGCCGTGTTGCCACGTGCCGTAGGGCGCTTTATCGTTTTACGCGAATCAGCTGAAATTCCATGTTTTATTTCACGAATATCTCGATAACGAGACAGACAAAACGCTGTACTCTTCGTTGAAATTATTCATAAAAATCTCAAGAATTTTTTCCACCTATTTCCATTCAATTCTTACTATTTTTATTATGTTGCGACAGTCGTATTAGAGTTCTCACGAAGCTTTTGCCATGTCACCCGTGTATAAGAGCCTAACTTCAATAATTAATTGCTCAATTTGACACCACTTTCAATGCAAGCTTGCAGTCTGATTTGCATTTTGCGGTGCATTTTGAAGAGAATTTGATTTTGTACTGAAAGAGGAAAATTCTGTCGTAGTACTTTTCATTGAAGAAAATACACATTTATTATGGAAATCACAAACTTCTCACTACTTTACAAAACAAGTTGATAAGATTCTCAGTTACGAACATTGTAAACAAAGCCATAAGACTCACCTGGATTTTGCGTAGTATTAAACTATTGAAATCTCAGTGAGAGCCTGTTCGTTGATGCAGACTGACATGATTAATAAGACAATACAATCAATGCGAATCAGGGTACATTGCAAGTAGAGCAATTGGAAGCGTGTATTGAAAGTGGTAGCCATCACTTTGAGCACCTTTCATGGAAGTAAATGTTTGCGCCGTTTTTCAGGAACAATACCATTGTAAAATGGTCGAAAAATAGCTTGTTTGGAAACATTTTTAAAAAATCCATTCAACGTGCAAAAATATGATGAATATTTGTATATAGCTGAAAAAACAGTTCTAAAGTGGTTTTCGAGCTATTTTTTAGGGGAGTCTCCGAGCGCTGAAAAGCGCATTCGGCGATGCCACGCCAGTAGACGCAGTACCAGTTACACAAAATACCGTCCAAAAATTTTATCATGAAGTAAAAACCATTCCGATCGAGGATCACGTTACCCACCCACTCAAGAAGCTCCCACGCTTTTGCAAATTCACCCGCGTATTTGTTTTCTAGCGAGTACCGGAAACTTCGAACAGGTTTTTTCTCAAAACCGTGTTTTTGAAATCGGCACGCAGCAGAACTCGAACGATTTTTGTCCAATCGACTTGAAAGTAGCTGTAGTTGTATATAAACTGTAGCTTCTTAGATTGTTTTAATAGTCCAATACGAGCGCTTTTTTCGATTAATTGAAAATTAAAAAAAATATATCTCTTTTTAGACGAAAATTATGGTCGAAAAAACGAACTTCTTTTCAAACTCGTCTCCATTTTTCTTTTTTCATTATTCTTTATTTCCCCCCGTACTTGACTGCTAAAACTAATATAATCAACGAAAATGTTTCACTCTATGTTCCAGAATTAAGGGATCTTCTCATGCATTTTTTTGACAGGTTTATATTATAGATGTTGATATGAAAGTTGTTACACTTAATAAATACTCTGTCGGAATACATAAAAAATGTTTTTAAATGTATTCATGTAACCCAATCAAACTTTAAACTTTTGTATTTATTAAGTGTAACAACTTTTATATCAATATCTATAATATGAACCTAACAATTTTTTAAATGAGAATAGCATTTTTTAGCGTCTAAAATGAGAAGTCCCCTTAAATTTACGACAGTTCTACTGCGTGTCGCCGAGAGGGTTGGCTGAAAACCAATAGTGCTATAGCGACTCGTACGCCGCCATTTTGTATTTTTTTACAAAAACATTTTTTTACAAGCTTCAATATATACCTAATAAAGCCTAAAAGTTCTTTTGACTATGTATTTTATTCCTTCCTTAAATACATTCTAGGTTAAAACATTAAAATGTCTTATTCATCGATTTTTTCATAGTAAATCTGGATCGATCATCTTGAAATTTGGCGTGTGAACTTTTTTTCCGTTCCTTGATAAATATTTGAAAAAAGTGATCTCATTTTTTTAAATGGCGGTGACTTTACAATCTTCGAAGGGCCTCCAGCTCGATGAACCTTGTTGTCACCAATCGATAACTCCTTTTGAACTATGCAACATTTCCTTGAGCAATCGAAAAAAATTCCTCCTAAGTGTGGTACATTAGTAAATGTTTCTACTGGTAATACTTGTTGCCTTACCCGGTGTTTGTATACACACACCTATATACATAAAAACAAGTATCCACTTTGGACAGATGGAGTGTCTTGGAAAACTTGTTCGATAAAAATTTCTCGCCAGGTTTGTGTACTTGCAATGTTATTCTCCCGATACGCTCATTGCAAATGCTTGACAAGTTTTCAAAGGATGGTTATCAAACCCCCCTTTAAATTGAAACCATGACATTGAATATTGAAACCACGGATCTTTTTGATTCGTCGCATTAATTGTATCGAAATCGAGATAGTTTTTTGTCTGAACATTATAACAGCCTATACGACGCGATGTTCGTTTGATTCTACATATGGATTCTAGATATCGTAGATAATTCGACAGTCGACAAATTATTGTACTTCTTAACCACTTATGAATACATATGTACGGATATTGCGGATTCAGATACGTGGAGAAGATTTTTTCCCTCCATTATATGTAGTAACGTAGTGTTAAAATAAAATAACGTACATATAGATATACTATGTGCGCAACTAAGATTCCGGGTTTTTTTTATCAATAAAAAATCGAAAATTTCAAGACAAATACAAAAAATGGTTCATTCGAAGTATTGTCCCTCGCTATTTACATATTTTTGCCATCTCTCTGGCAATACATAAATACCGCGACGATAAAAAGACGGGTCTTTGGACTGAAACCATTCGTCCAACCAATTTCGTACTGCATCGTAATTGGCCAAGTGTAGCCCACCCAAGCCATGCGCCATCGACCGGAACAAGTGATAGTCTGAAGGGGCCAGGTCTGGCGAATACGGCGGGTGCGATAGCAGATACCATTTCAGTGTTTTTATGGTGTCCTGGACGATGGAACTGCGATGGCACGGAGCGTCGTCGTGCTGCAATATCACACGCTCGTGTCTCGTGTCCCATTCTGGCCGTTTTTCAAGCAATGCGTGGTTCAAATTGATTAGTTGTTGTCGGTAGCGATGCCCATTGACAGTTTCGCCCGGTTTCAGCAGCTCATAGTACACGATTCCTTTCTGATCCCACCAAACGCAGAGCATTGTCTTTTTTCCGGAGCGATTTGGCCGTGCCGTCGATGTTGACGCTTCGCCAAGTGAAAGCCACGATTTTCTGCGTTTGGGATTCTCGAAATATATCCATTTTTCATCGCCAGTAACAATTTGATGCAGGAAACTCTTTCTGTTCTGCCGCAAAAGCAAAACATCGAAGTGGCTCTTCGATTTTCCATTTGTCTCTCAGTCAACTCATGCGGCACCCACTTTCCTTCCTTATAAATTTTTCCCATGGCGTACAAACGTTTCGAAAAACATTGCCGAGTCACATTGAATGCCTCGGCAAGTTGATCTTCTGCTTGAGTGTCATCTTCATCCAATAACGCTTTCAGATCGGCGTCCACAAATGTTTGCGGTCTTCACGAGCGCTCCTTGTCCCCAGACTCAAAATCGCCACTTCTGAACCGCTTGAACCAATCTTCACACGTTGTTTTTGATGGTATGTGTTCGCCGTAGGCCTCCTCAAGTAACCGACGTGCTTCAGCTGCTGTTTTTTTTTAGGTTGAAGCTGAAAAGCAATGCTTTCCGCAAATGCTGTTTATTTGGCACAAACTTTGACATTTTCGAGGTTAGAAAAAAGGTCGTTGTGTTGCGATATTTGGTTATATTACGACTGGGTATTCTTAACAGATGTCCAAGCTATAAAGGCACCCAATTTCAGACCTGTATGCCGACTACATGTGTCGGTAGCGCCATCCATGTGTGAAACCTGGAAACTTAGTTGCGCACCTAGTATATACAGGGTGTTCTGTTATGAATGGATAATCCCGCATCTATCGATAGGTCAGATCATGTCCTACTATATGTTGGAGTTTAGTAAGAGTCCCACGACTCTTTAGATGAAAATCATCTGCTTTTAGTTTTTCGCGTGCAATTTCTACAAATAATAACTTTTTTACCCCGTTAAAAAAAGCTCTTTTGTTATTTGTCTTATCTAGAAAAGTCTTCTATTTAACCTTAAATGGTAAGGAAACTTCATGAAAAAAGATCTTATGCAGAATTTTCATACAAACCAATTCGAACATCTGACTTTAAAAGTCTGCAGTGTAAAAAAAATGTACTAAGCATATAGTGCCAATTACTTTAAGCAGTTGCTTAGTTATTGTCGATTCACAACATTCGTAGAAATGGCATGCGAAAAACCAAAGGCGGATGATTTTTTTCAAAAAATAAAATCAAGCCCAAAATCTCGAAAACCATGGGACTTTTACTAAACTGAAATTCCAGCCTTAGTAGGACATAATCTGACCTATCGACAGTTGCAGGATTATCCATTCATAACAGGAAACCCTGTATATATTCGTGCCCTCTTTATACGCTTGTTCACCCCGATAATCCCTCGCCGAGTGGTAAAACGTTTGAATACATATTGTTCAAATAAAAAGCCCACAGAGTAGTTATAAAAGCGCGGGCAAACAGATATTTACGTACCACTAAACGCGCACCGAGTTCCCGGCGCTCAATAGTGTGTGCTCGCTCTATTTTTCCCTTTATACGTAACGCACGCTGGCTAAACTATTCAGCCCTACTCGCTTTCGAGCTCCAGATAAATATTAGTAGTGGAGTGTATAAAATTCTGTCCGCGTATTTTCGCAAAAAAAAAACAGGCAAATTTACGAACACTTTGCAGTACTGTGCGCGTCGAGTCACCTATGAATATTGGAAGAATGAACTGCGATGCGGCTGTATAAAAATGAGCAAATATACAAGGAGTGGTAATCATTTTTCGTTGGCTTTGCAACACAGCCAAATGGCCAAAAATATCGCTCCGCGAATATCCGCAGCGTATAACTGAACGTAATATTCGCGGTTGCAGGACCTTTCCTGGTGCAACGAAGTCACGGTATATTTCTTTATAATCCTTCTTAAGTAATGCTGAAAGGGAACTTCGTCAGCGAAGTATGTATGGGGTAGTTCATCCCTCTTTGGGAAACGTTATTATCAGGCACCGTTTTCCTTGCAGTCCTTCAAAGTATATGCTACCCATTTTTTCAATACTTCCGGAGGATTCCGGTCGTCGGATCCCCCCCCCACACACAAACACATAAATGTATAAGAAAGAAGCGATCTTTGCAAAAACTTTCTCACCCGCTCTCTATACAGGGTGATTGGTAATTCAACCTATTATTAAGCAGGGTTTATACTACAGGTCATTTGCAACAAATTGACCCCTGTCAACTAGGGGTCGAAAGTGAGCCGTTTCCGAATTATGGAGGTTTCAAGATTTTTTTTGAAATTTTCAGACTTATTACCAAAAGCAAATAATTGTAAAAAAAACGACCCCACTCTGGGCACTCAATTGATACTTTTCTGAAAACTGACAAATGGATAATCACTTTGAAAAAATGCATGCCTAAAATTCTCATGATGTCTGGAATGAAAGATCTTGAGCTGCAAGACTTATTATTTTTTGGCAAATTTTTTAAAAGTTGACGAGAGTTACTCGAAAAAATGCATGACACTTGGCATACAAATTACGGAGATAAGTTCCGTATTTCATGAGCTTTCTAAAATTTTGTTATCAACTTTATCAACTTTGTTACGAGTTTGTAATGTCATCGATTTTTTTTTAATAACACAAAAATAATAATTGTTGCTACTTGAGATCTTGCATTCATAAGATTATGGGAATTTTGGACATGCATTTCATTGAAAGTGATCATTCACTTATCAGCCCGAAAAGTATCAATTGAGTTCCCAAGGTGGAGTAGTTTTTTTTACAATTACTTGTTTTGGTTACAAGTCTAAAACGTTCTAAAAAATCTTAAAGCCACCAGAAATCGGAGACCACTCATTTTCGACCCCTAGTTGACAGGGGTTAATTCCCTTTCAAGAAATAGGTTTGATCACCAATCATCCTGCACATGTGAATAAACTAGTTTTCACGTGACTCGTTTTCTCTCTGCGTTTTCTAGGAATTTGCATTGACATAAATTGTTTCCATCAATGTGAACATACAATACTGATATCGAAAATAAATAAGCTGTTGAATTAAATAGACTGTGATTTTTTGTATCATTATCCTTCTCACTCTTGATGTATGTAGATAATAGGGAAAGGATATCTAGAACGGGTAAATCTGTTTCAACGGTATTTCTTAAGGGGTCTTCTCAGACGCTAAAAAAGCCTATTTTCATAATTTTTTTTTACAGGTTTATATTATAGATATTGATATAAAAGTTGTTACACTTAATAAATACACTTTCGAAATACATTGAAAAAATGTTTTCATGTATTTATGTAACCCAAACAAACTTTAAACGCGTTTTTCTCGAAACAACGTTTTTTGACGGCTTGTTGATAAAATTTTCGAAACTACTGAACCGATCCTTATGAAATGTTAACCACATATTCTTTACAACTATAGCTATAGCGCATATCAAGGATTTTTTTAGATTTTGATATTTACTTTTTTTCGCCGAAAACGATGAAAAACACGTCTTTTTGGTTTTTTTCGAAAAATGTCTGCCGTTTTGTTATTTTTGCATATATCAAAAATCATGTGATATGCGCTATAGCCATTAACATACTGAATCTAAAACCGTTTTATTTTTTTTGTTTCGGTTGATCTATTTCCGAGATTTCATCAAGGAAATTCTAAGGAATTCTCTTCTAAGGCAAATTTTTTTAATTACCATTTCCGTCTATAAATAGTGACTCAAATAAATTAAAAAAAAATTTAAATGTATTTCGAAAGTGTATTCATTAAGTATAACAACTTTTATATCAATATCTATAATATAAACCTATCAAAAAAATTAATGAAAACAGCGTTTTTTTAGCGTCTAAAGTGAGAAGACCCCTCAAGGTTCTGTAAAACAATTCGTTCCTTTTAGCAACAAGACGGTCTTTTAAATGAGCTTCATACGAATATGCCTACAATTATCTAAAAGTGATTTTAAGCATATTGGGGTTTAAATAATGACGAGGGTTGGGACAACTGGGTAGGATAAAGACCGTCCTCGAAGTTCAAAAACCACTTCTTTGGATTAATCTCCAGGCCAATATGTACGCGCCCTTTTTCCGATAGAATCCGTAGAAAAAGAAAGACCGAGAGAATTAAAGCTGCATGTTTGTAAGAAGAAAAAAGAAGAAAATACTGCACCTCGTGGTTTTTATGAGAAGGTACAATCTGTTACGTTGTCTCTACAGCGTTTGACGTTTAATGTATCATAGAAAGAAAAAAACGGACGAAAAGGATTTTTGCGTTCTACGAGACCCCAAAACGGAAAAAAGCGAGAGGAGAAGCTTATTTCGAAGCCGCGACTCCCTTGTCTATTTTCCGGCAAAACATCCTCTTTGCGCAGAAATCCCTTGATCGACGAAGCGGCAAGGCAGATAGTAACTTTCATAAAGTCTTCGAAAATTGCGCCTGGCAAAACGTGCATTCGTTGCTCGTCGCGTTATATACACGACGTGCGATATGGTATGGACACTCTGGGTAATGACATGTCGAAAGGTTTTTGGGGGAGAATCAATATTGTATATCTTTATTTATGTTAAGCATCAACAAGAAAATGAATGCCGTGAGTAATTGCATTATCGAAATTGCGTAATTAATTCACACTATGTTAAATAGGGTCATACGAAAGTTGAATTATTATACCGAAAGTACATTTTTATCACTTTAGGGCTCTTCTCACTTTAGACGCTAAAAAGGCTATTTTCGTTAATTTTTTAGGTTTATATTACAGATATTAATATATAAGTTGTTACACTTAATAAATACACTTTCGAAATACATTTAATAAAAAATGTATTTATTGAAGTCACTATTTATAGACGAAAATGGTAGTTGAAAAAATGTCCTAAAAAATTGTAGGTCTGCGTTGTTGATGAAATCTCGGAGATGGATCATCCGAAACAAACAAATCAAACGGTTTTAGATTCAGTATGTTAATGGCTATAGCGCATATCATACGATTTTTTATATAAGAGGGATTCTCCGTCAATTCAGCCACTTTTTTCGACCATCTCAGATCTGCCCCATAATTGGTTATATTAAAGTACTACTAAAAGGCATTCTATGTGAATTTTTTCAGATTTTTTAATTCATCATTTTAGAAAATGCCGTTTTTTTCCAAATGAATATATCTCGGAAACTAGAAGTAACTGAGAAAAAATGTCTGTACATAAAAGTTGTAGTTTTGTGTTAGCTTTCGAGCGGACGACT
Source organism: Ophion ellenae (assembly GCA_963210295.1). NCBI lineage: Eukaryota > Metazoa > Arthropoda > Insecta > Hymenoptera > Ichneumonidae > Ophion > Ophion ellenae. The sequence continues at coordinate 38,709,170 of OY723385.1, forward strand.
CGAAATAATTTTTACGTTCCGGTAACACTGATTTTTTTACCAAAAAAATGGGGGAATTATTTTTTTATTAAAAAACGGCCATTTTGTTTAGGCTGAAAAAATTACACAGTCTTCCAGTATGTCTGACGATATCGCAAAAAAAACGCCAGAGTGGCACGGATCGAGGTTCTAGGGTTTAAAAATGAAACCACACAAATTAAGTTTTTTATACCGGAACCTCGCTCCGTGCTACTCTGGCGATTTTTTTGCGATATCGACAGACATACTGGAAGACTCTGTAATTATGTCAGCCAAAAAAAATGGCCGTTTTTTTTATTAAAAAAATCATTTCCCCCTTTTTGGTAAAAAATCAGCGTTACCGGAACGTAAAAATTATTTCAAGTCGTCCGATCGAAAGCTAACACAAAACTACAACTTTTATATACAGACATTTTTTATCAGTTACTTCTAGTTTCCGAGATATATTCATTTGGAAAAAACGGCATTATCTAAAATGTTGAATTAAAAAATCGGAAAAAATTCACATAGAATGCATTTTAGTAGTACTTTGATATAACCAATTATGGGGCAGATCTGAGATGGTCGAAAAAGTGGCTAAATTGACGGAGAATCCCTCATATGCAAAAATAACAAACTGGCGGACATAAAAAAAACGTGTTTTTCACTGTTTTTGTCAAAAAATAGTAAATATCGAAATTAAAAAAATCTTGATACGCGCTATAGCTATAGTTGTAAAGAATATGTGGTTAAAAATTCATAAGGATCGGTTCAGTAGTTTCGAAGACTATCAACAAGCCGTCGAAAAACGTTGTTTCGAGAAAAACGCGTTTAAAGTTTTTTAGGTTACATAAATACATAAAAAATGTGTTTTATGTACTTCGAAAGTGTGTTTATTAAGTTTCAACTTTTATATCAATATCTACAATATAAACCTATCAAAGAAAAACATGAAAATAGGCTGTCTTAGCGTCTAAAGTGAGAAGACCCCTTTATATCACCCTATAGTTGCTAGAACCACCTACGCTGATTCCCCATGCAACAACGGCTGCACTTTGCTTAAATAACAATAGCGTAATTATTTACCAATATTTTTCAATAAAAAAAAACTCAATCTCGGCAAGACTATGCATCAATTGTGTGTAAAATGCCGACCTCGTCCCTCCAACACTCTGACCAAAAAAAAATATTGCAAAATCCTATGCCATCCGAGCTCTCATGACACAAGGAAAGTTCGGAAAGTTCGCGAAGCCGTTCGTTCAACGTGATACAAATTCTTTTATTCGCGAATGTGTTCGACGAGGTCGTTATTAATTCAATTTTAGCTTCCGGTCTTCTACATCCCTGCAATTTTCCGGCCCAAGGATCTTCTCGAAAGCCGAGCGGTACAGACAATCGAATTCAACCGCTGGGCATACGTGTGATTGGTTGCCACGGACAGTCCTAACTCGGTATGTTCGATCGACGAATAGGCGGGTATGTTCTGTTGATACGTTGAAGTTCTTGTCCGAATTTTTGTTTGGACTGAGCGCTTCATTTCCGCAGCTCGAGGAAGAACGAAGGATATTTATTTTTTGTGCAGTGCTCATATACGGAAATACGAATGAACCACTGCGGGGAGAGCTGACAAGTTATCGACCATCAAAATGCGAAAACCTAGCAACGCTACATTCGCTACCGTATGACGTGAAAATGGACCTCGTCCAGTTGCCCTGTTATCCTCTCTTCGTTCCTTCTGTCTGTCTCTTTTGCTTGCATTGTTCCCACATTGAAAGCTTTCCAATATGTGCTATAAAGATAACATTGGCAAGTCCAACAGCAGCGAAACCATCCCAGGGCCACGTAATATCCGTTCGCGTACCGGTAGTAAGCTTTCGTCGTTCTCCCTCGCTCTCCATCCCCTTCCCCGGCGCCGTCCCTTGCTTTCGGTACACCTAATATACTGCTGTTTACGCACGCCGAGCTTGAAGTTAGCGTGCGGAATATCAATTTGTACCGGAAGTAAAAACTCTAATAAATCCATCCAATGAGTTATTACTTTGATTTTTTTTATGTCAATGCTGACATATTGGTTTGCTTGATGATGACAGATACTTTGGATGCTTTTGGGCCGAGACGCACGTAAGGGTATTTTGTCAATCTAAACGGTCAAAATTATTTATTGGGTTTTTTTTTATTCCAATGACTCTCTTATTGGCTTTAAGCTATAGGAAGTATTTTGCGATGAATTATGTGTCCTAAAATATTGGATTTCAAAAGAAAAAATAATAAAACTGTAGGTTTAACTTAAATTTTTATGTTTCCCTGAAACTAAACTTAATATAATTTATGTAACTAAGATGATGATGAGTGCCGTAGCTCTTCTTCGTCCTGCTCACTCTCTGTGTCTTCAGGAACCTCCTCCGAATCTGAATCTGACAAGGAACATCACATAAGTTTCCGTCTCTGATTTTGTTGAAACTCATATGTATGTAATAAAGCATTGAAAACTATTTGAATTGAAGACACGTATTTTTTTTATCGGCCCAACAACGTTTTTAAGGGGGGAAACGACCCCTTAAAAAACGCGTGTCACGCCTTAATTTCATTTTTCTCAATTATTCTACAGTAGATTTTTCATCGCTTTACATTAGAAGAATTTTGGATTTTGTTTCATTCAGATCGGTGGACTGCTGGTGGGTAAAACTGCAAAACCACCCCTCGATACACCTTTCTTTGAGGGGTAATTTCCCCCCTTAAAACCGTTTTTCCGCAGACAAAAAAATACCCGCCTAATAGTTTTCAATGCTTTCATCACATATATGCGTTTCCACAAAATCGACGGTGGACCCTTGAGGGGGCATTGTCTTTTTTTTCGCAAAATTTACCGCTTTTTGGGAATTTTTTTGTGAAGAAAGTATACAACGGAAAACTTGTGAAACTTGGCATATAGTTTTATTGATCTGTTTACTACATACAAAAAAATTTTTAAACAATTTCATCAAAAAATCCGCCTCCCACCCCCCTCGACGCGCGATGGTCCTTTTTTGATGGTGTGCACGATTTCTCAAAAACTATTCAACCGATTGCCTTCAAATTTGGACAGAATGCTCAGCTAACATCCTTTTATCGTTTGATGAAGCAAAAAAGCAATACGTTTAATAGTTTTTTATTTATAACAAAAAATCGATCAATTTTGTTCGAAAAATCGATACTTCAAGTTCAGAACGTCACCAAATCGTCAATTTTTTTTTACCCTTCATCGAACGATAGCTATATGTGTCTAAAGTAAAATGCTTTTTGGGTTTTTGTTGCAGGATGAACGTGAAGGCTGTAATCGTGCACACCATCAAAAAAGGACCATCGCGCGTCGAGGGGGGTGGGAGGCGGATTTTTTGATGAAATTGTTTAAAAAATTTTTTGTATGTAGTAAACAGATCAGAAAAACTATATTCCAAGTTTCACAAGTTTTCCGTTGTAGACTTTCTTCACAAAAAAATTCCCAAAAAGCGGTAAATTTTGCGAAAAAAAAGACAATCCCCCCTTAAGTGATGTTCCTTGTGAGGCATCTTCAGAGTCTGGTTCAGTGGGAATCATCAATTCAATTGCATCCTTCGTGAACGGCATTAATTTTTTTGAGGGATTAGTCTCATGCTTCTGATCAGTGGGCCGGAATTTAGTAATAGCCTGTTTATAATATCAAGGTTACACTCCGCCCGAATATAAATTCTCTATTCTTTTCACTATCATGGTTGTTCACCCCTGACTCGAAAAAGGACAGATAAGTGCGGCTCATTTGATGATGATTATATTGTACAAACTATCATCTCGCAATAACAATTTACATAATGACCGGGACGAACCCAAAAATACAACAAAAAGCTTTTTATGTGGAAAAATCTGGTAGAAAATGTAACAATTTTGAACTTTTTTTCTTCATATGACGAAAAAACAATATTCCATTAACAAACAACACATCAAAATATTTCAGAACTATGTGTTCTTACCTGCTCGGTCCAAATTCATAACAATATTTCCAAAATAATCGCTGTTTACAAAAAAATGTTTACTTTTTACGATTAATTGGAAATTGTAAAAAATATATCACTTTTTGTATGACAAATCATGATCGAAAAAGCGAACTTTTTTCAAACTCGTCGCTTTAATCGTCGCAGGATTAAATTTACGACAGTTCTACTGCGTGCCGCGGAGAGGGTTGGCAGGAAACCAGTAGTGTTATAGCGACTCGTGCGCCGCCATTTTGTATTCCATTGACAAATACACTTTTTTACGTACTTCAATATATACCTGATAAAGCCTAAAAGTTCTTTCAACCGTGTATTTTAATCCTTTCTTTAAAAAAAGTCCAAATAAAACGATCGCAAATGAAAACGAACGAAAGAAATTATGCTTTTCTCATTTAGCAAGCTCGTACATCTTTACTAAACTGTATGGCAACGCTATAAAGAGTTGAGCGAGTTGTAAATTGCGGCAGTGTGATGGATGTACACTCCGCAAAGTTTTGTCTTGATAAAGTTCCATATTGTCAATTACAGGTAAAGCCACTGTTCAAAAATGCTTTTAAATGGAAATTGAAGACGTAGTCTACATATTGTGCCACTAAGTGGTTGACGACTGATTTTGCTTAACCGCTTGGATATCGTCGAGTGACGATAGAAAAACGTTAGTTCGGACAATTTTTGGCCGCTCGATGTAGCTTTGATGACTCTGCTCCAAGAGACTTTTTAATTAGATTCTTATCGGTGAATTAGGATACGAAAAATGAGGACCTCGTTCCATTATCTCCTCTTCTTAATTCTCTACTTAATTCTTCAAAAAATCTCCCTAGTTAGTTAAAAAGGACTTTAATGTGGGGTACTGTATGTACGTTAGTAGCTAAACGTGGCTGCACTCTTCTACGGCCATCCACGATAAATATCCGCGACGATTATGAAGATGTAGAGGAGAGATATTTCACAACTTTATTTTTATTTATCTTTGTATCTTTGTATCTAAAGTGTATATTAGTATTGGACTATACAAAAGTATTTTTCATGCGTTGCGTTGAGCTCATGAGTCTGATCCAGTTGATCCAAAAAATGGACTTTTTTTGTTTGCCTAAAAATCTTCCTATACATGTGGAGAGTACATTCCCATAGTTATAGCATCAAATTCGACCTCGAAAGCACAAAGAAGGGTTGATCTGCACGAAAAATGCAGAAACTTAAAAAGCAGCAGTACTTCGAGAAGTCTGAAGGCCTACTATATGCTCCAGGAATCGCAGATTAGCTTTAAGAGGGAATGACACCTCATCGCGGTCGGTATGGTAGAACAATTATAGATTCCCAAAAATCTCTGAAACGGCTCTTCAGATCCCGTCGAAACTTTGCCAAACGACGTCAAATAGATAGACGAACAGCTGTCTTCCCCTCAAATTTTCTAAATTTGAGAAAAAAAACTAGATTGGCTTATCATAAGCCAATCTACATTTTTTTTCTCAAATTTAGAAAATTTGAGGGGAAGACAGCTGTTCGTCTATCTATTTGACGTCGTTTGGCAAAGTTTCGACGGGATCTGAAGAGTCGTTTCAGAGATTTTTGGGAATCTATAATTGTTCTACCATACCGACCGCGATGAGGTGTCATTCCCTCTTAAGATTGTTATGGGGTTAGATCAACATGTTACCAGCGAGCAGAATTTTTTTTCTGGACCTTTATAACCTCTTTGCTGATCATCCTGTGCAGTTTGAATACGATCCACAGTACCGGTTTTTTAGAAAAAAAAAATCGGCTACTCGACGTTTTTGGGTGGCGAATTACATTACGCTTATGGAAAACTCCCGATCATTTTTCAGTACATTATTAATATCTGCCCAGTGAATGTTACCACGGAACTGAAAAAATAGGTATGGTCCTACTACTTATCGGACTAACCCTTGGTACCGCGAAAACGAGGATTCACAGTACCGTAATAAAATTATTAATGTTTTTGATAGCGAATTTGTTCGAAAATCAAGCACACAAAATATTAGACTGTGCAATCGTGGCAACGTCGTAGATGGTAAAAATGCTACCTATCTTATCGGTATTCGGTAATTATGGCCGGGAACCTCAAACTACTCGGTCAGGATAATTAACAACGAAGATTATTGGTACGTATCCTCTTAATTAGTAATAATTACTCAATATTAATTTGATAACTATGTTCAGAAAATATACATTTGTAGACATTTCGAGGCAAAGGTAAAATAACGCCGATTTTTTATCATACATAATTTTCTTTTTTTAATATCGGTAAATTATCAAAGTTTTTTATTTGTTCGAGATTATAGACAGCTTTAGTACAGACTTTTTCTTTCCAGCGGAATTTTTTTTACTCGGACCGATATTAATTTTTGACAACTCCTTGGGTCGATATTGAGGTTACGAGCGCATATATCTCTAACTTCGCGACACTTTTGCCAACCTGTGCATTATGATATACCACGATTTACGACGTTGCCAATTCGTTTCGCGTTAATTGAGCGAGAAAAAGTTATAGAAAGTAATTATACAAAGTAACGATGACACTTAATGTAATTACCCATTGTTCAAAAATGCATAATTTTACAAATAGATGTAGAAAAATAGTTCGCAAACGCACGTTTAATATAACGATTATTTGAAAGCTAACAGTTGGTAACAGTCTGTTTAGCCCAGTCAGTCTGGTTTAGCCCAGTCAGTCTGGGCTAAACCCCATAACAACCTTAAACAGCCGCAAGTATTGAAACGCTTATGCTTTTTACAACCGAAAACTTTGAACGCGTTTTTCTCAAAACATAGTTTTTCAAATCGGCTGGAATCGTAGCTCATCTAATTTTCACTCGACTCACTTTTCATTCAAAGTTGAAATTAAAGAAAATTAAATTTATATGCACATGAACCTCGACTTATGAAAAAATTATTATTATAGAACAAAGGTAGTGCAAAATTAGGGCCGATTTTTTTCGTCAATTTTCGATTTACGTTCGCCATTTTTGCAATAATTTTTTTTTTCGCTAACTGTGGTTCATGCACATTCTATATTCATACTATAACGACCTTTCTTAAAATTCATGTTTCAGATCATTTTCAAGTACTCCAGGATTTCAGCCGATTTGGTCGAACCCTCCACTTGCGGCCGCTATATATATATATATATATATATATATATATATATATATATATATTCAAATCAAATATTCAATAGTGTTTTTTTTGTTCAAATGTACCCTTACGTTTAACAAAAATTTCGTTAACGGAAATTAATTCTATCTTTGAAAAAAAAACTTCGGCTGGAACAGAGTCCCCCCTTAAAAGTGTTCATTTGAGAACAGTATCGAGAAGTACCTAGTCCATATCGCGATGCTGGTCTGTGAGCAGCGTGCGACCCTTTCATTTCACTCAAGCGTGAGGACTGGCAAATAAATAGTATATAGTGATTAAAAAAAATCATTGACGAACTCCGACGTCGAATAGCCGTTACGGAGGTCACGCTTAGTTGCAAAAGTCGAAATATCACTTTTTTCAAAAGCAATATATTTTGACAGTATATCATCTTATGAATGTTCCCTGAAAATTTCAAGGTGATTGGATCAAAGCTGACAGGTTTATAGGCTGTTGTATTGACGCCCGCCGGAACGCGCGGAGCGTCGTTCGAAACTTTAAACGCTTTTTTCTCAAAAGTACGTTTTCAAAGTCGTTGGGCAAATATCTCAAAAACTACTGCACCGATCTTTCTGAAATTTTCAAGGCTTTTTTAGATGTAAATATATAGTATTTGATCGAAGGATTTTGTTTCCCGGATGTATACTTTCGATTAGATGAACGAAAAAAGCTAATTTTTTTTCTCGCAAAAACCAACACTCTCACTTTAAACACGAGCAATTTTTTTTAAATTTGACATATCGGAAATTCCTTCGATTAATCATAGGATAAACTAATATATACTAGTGAAATCTGTTTGATTTTTTTATATTAGACAACATGGTTCAGAAGGGCATGACTCACCGCAAAATACGTTTTCGAGAGGTGCTTCCCGCAAATCAGCTGTAAGTCGATTTTAATTGAATGTTTTTACACAAAAAATTACAGTGTTCTTCAGATGATACTATTTTAAATACAGTCGAACCTCAATATAACGAATCTCTAGGGAAGTACCTTATATCTATTTTTTCGCTATATTGAGGTTTCGTTACATCGAGATCATGTTCCTTAATATATTCTTGAAAAAATATATATTAGTACTATGAACATAGGAATATTTTTTAATAAAAGAAAGGTTGTAATTAGAGCAATTTTTACAAGTAATTAGCAATTAGAGCATAATTTATATTATTGTGTTGTTGTATCAAGGTTTTGGGTGTCTATCGAAAGCTAATAGACAAATCTTTATTATATCGAGGATTTCGTTATATCGAGGTTGGACTGTACCTAAGTTGTGTAGAAATGTATAATGAAGAATTTTTTTTAATTCCAAAAATGAGCTTTTTTTTACTGTTACAGCTAGGCATAACCCGTTAAATCATCGTTGCTATATGATTTGCAATGAACGGGGACATGAGACACTTAAGAGGGAATGACACCTCATCGCGGTCGGTATGGTAGAACAATTATAGATTCCCAAAAATCTCTGAAACGGCTCTTCAGATCCCGTCGAAACTTTGCAAAACGACGTCAAATAGATAGACGAACAGCTGTCTTCCCCTCAAATTTTCTGAATTTGAGAAAAAAAATGTAGATTGGCTTATGATAAGCCAATCTAGTTTTTTTTTCTTAAATTTAGAAAATTTGAGGGGAAGACAGCTGTTCGTCTATCTATTTGACGTCGTTTTGCAAAGTTTCGACGGGATCTGAAGAGCCGTTTCAGAGATTTTTGGGAATCTATAATTGTTCTACCATACCGACCGCGATGAGGTGACATTCCCTCTTAAAGGGTAACCTGAGTAAACGGCGAGAAAAATAGGTAAACTTCGGGAATTTTCATCTAAAAAATTACTGTTGCGATTGGATCCGGGTTTTTTAAATTGGAAAATATGTACATTGACGTATATTTATGAATTAAAAAAAAAATTGTCGACTGGAAGCGATTATCTCGAAACATAGTTTTCAAAGTTGGTGCCAGATGTATCTCGAAAACGGCTAGTCCGATTTTGTCCAACTTTTAATACAATATTCTTCAATCGTTTTTCTCATTCGCCACGTAGGATTTTTTTCAAATTTTCATCTTTGACGGAATTGCGACCGTTTTAATTTAACATTCGTTCTTCGTTCGCAATTTCCGACGAGTTTGGATTGCATACACATTGCATAAAAAACCAATGGTTCAATCAAATGAAAAACCCCTACGTGGCGAACGAGAAAAACTATCGAAGCATATTGTATTCAAATTCGGACAAAATCGGACAAGCCGTTTTCAAGATACATCAGGCATCGACTTTGAAAACTATGTTTCGAGATAATCGCGTTTGAATCGCTTGCAGTCAACGAATTTATTTTAAAAAATTCCTAAACATACCTCAATGTACATATTTTCCGATAAAAAAACCCGGGTCCAATCGAAACATTAGTTTTTGAGATAAAAATTCCTGAAGTTTACCTGATTTTCTCGCTGTTTACTCAGGTACCTCCCCTTAAGAATTCAATTCCAATTGCGATTGAGCCCTGTTATATATATTGGCTGATAAACACACACACACACACACACACACACACACACGCGCGGGCGCGCGCGCGCGCGCGCACACACACCTCCGCCTTGACGTTTCTCGCGCGATAAGTCATTGATCTCGGGCAATAAAATACCTTGCACCTATATATAATACGTGACGACTTCCAATCGCGCCGTGCGAATGAATCCAACGCACCGGTCCCCAATGTGAAATAAATTCTCATACAAAAGGTGCCTAGTCAACGAGAATGCTTTTTTTTTTAAATTGCCTATAAAATCACCTATACATTCTTTCAAGCGCTCCCTTAAGGACATTTTATATTGTGATCCTTGGAGATCAGCATTTTCGTATATTTCCGGTCAAGGCATATTCGAAAAATCGACAACAAACTGCAATGTTTTCGGGCATTTAAAAAAATTAAGCTTAGAGATTTTGAAGTCTTACCAAAGCGCCGAAAAGACACGACGAAAGTGATTTTTCTCCGAGTAATAGAACTACGAAAAGAGCCATGATTTTTGGACGATAGGTGTGAAAGCAGTCACCGATGTTGCGAATTCGCGCAAGCCAAAAATGGCGCGTCGTTCATACATCAGCTTTAATCTTAAAGTGCATCGCACGCTTGTGCACGTCGAATTAAAGTTGCTCATTAAAGGCCGAAATAACAAAACCTGGGTCAATATACTTTCCCCTCATTGCAGTTTTCCGTCCACCTACGTTGATACTTCACGAATCGTTTGGCTCGACCCCAAATTGTCAGCCCTTTCAATATCATCAAAGAAGCGCTTCGGTCAAAGGGATCCTTCTACCTTCGCGACCGGCGATATCCCACGTACTCTTGTGTGTTTAGCTCGCTCCTCATTTTCGCAATATTCGTTCATTTGCCAGGTACGCGAGGGCGACCACTATGATCGTAACCAGTTTTTTTTTCTCTCGAATTCCAGCAAAGTCACGTCAGCGATGAGAACAACTTGACGAAAAAAAAAGGAATATCAGTTACGGTGTATGTTGCATTTGATCCGGGCCAAAGGGAGGCCGAATGAAGCCCTATCAATATGCAGATATACGAACAGAGCTTTCAATCGTTTGTTCGCGGAGTTGATCAACATTTGTACCCGAAAGAACGTCAGAGCGAAAAAGAACTCGTAAAATTCGTGAAAAGAGGTTACTTTTGTGCTTTCACGATGTATCGACACTCGCTGGCTCGTACCTACCCTTTGTGCAAGCTCGCAGGGTCGCGTTGCAAGCAATTTCCACTTGCCCCTAGCTGACACCATTGCGTCTGTGTATCTTCGCGCAGAGGTATCAAGAAACACCAGCAGCCACCGACACGTACTCACATACGAGAGGACGAAAGGGCCTGGAGCTTGCGCCAAAGCCACTGAATCGTGACAAATTTGAAGCTGCGTATACAACCCAATTTCCAGCGTGCATCTCCAACATCGGTATATCCTTGCAACAGTTCATCACCGTATACGGCTCATAACCGCGAGAGTCGGAGGATTCCGAGTGCGGCATATCTCTTAGTGCTTTACTCTGAGAACCACGAAAATTTATTATGAAATACTGGAAAGTCCGGGGGTGTGGGTTGCGCGTTAATAATTTCTGATTTTCCGAAAGCTTTCCTCGTTCCCTCGCGAGTGCGTCGGGGCGGTGCACGCCGATAAAGCACTTGCGGAGTTTCGCCTCAGGTAAACCGAGAGCCGAAGAGAGGACTAGGTGCTTGCAACAACAGCAGTGGTAATATTACACACTGCTGGGCTATGTTACGAGTCCGGTTTACGATTAACGTTGCGGGACATTAATTCACGGTTATTCGCCAACGTGTACGATAATAACGTGGTATACGGAATTCGGCTCGCAGCCTGCATGCAACCGCAATATAAATTATATCAAAGAGTTACTCGGAATCGTAGCTTTATGAGTGCTGTTGATCCTGGAACGGATCGCGGATGTATTTTCGTTGGAGGAACGTTTTTGCTTGCTCTTCGGTCCTTTGCCGCGTTGAAGAATTTTATATGGTAAATTCCCGAGAATGGATAAAGCACCAGAAACGCTTCGGAAAAGTGGGCCGAGTCCTATTTGTACGAGCGAATTTTCAGAAATTCACAAAAGGAAAGAACTGTTGGCAATTCGGTGTGTATGTTTAGGTGTATATGTATACGTTAAGGGGATATACCAGGGTGAAAAGCTTCGGCCTCTCAGCAGGCATTATTCGAGGGAGAGGAGGGTCCATTGTATGGGCCAGGTATAGCTGATTAGCAGTTTTTATGGTAAATATCATTTTATCTTGCAAACATCGATAGTTGAATCTTTAAACGCGTTTTTCTCGAAATGAGATTTTTCAAATTTGCTGACATTGTAACTCAAAGAGCAATTATCTGATTGACTTGAAATTTGAACTGAGTACTCTTGAATATATTTACTCTACAATGACGCAGGATATTTTTGATTGGATGAAAATTAACGATTTGGCGATTTGGCACAGACTTTTTTCATAACTACGCCATTTTGTTGGATTTTGATATTTTTCGAAAATCCTACGTCATTGCACAGGGAATACCTTCCAGTTTAACGACATTTTTTCCTTTTTTGGTTTCAGCTACTCAATCGGCCGGAATCATGTCAGCAGTGGAGGAACTTTTTTTTTGCGCCTCCGAAGGCAGCACATAAGTCGCTTGGATCTCAATATTTTTCTATGAAAACATGTAATATAGGTCAAATATAGCCAAGTATATTTTTAATTTTCCGAAACATTTAATTGAGTACTTTTCTTCCAAAACATTCCCAAAAATCGCCCAAATTTTCAGCGTTCACACTGATATAGCCCCTTAATTCAAAGGCCAGGAGAAAATTGCACGCAGAGGCGCTACGAACCACGTGCGCAGAGAACCCAACGACTCACATACGGGTATTCTGACGATCTAGCCGGTCGTAAATCAATTTCTAAAACTTGATGCAGATGAAAAAAAAACGGTTGTTATTGTTGTTAAATGACTAGAGAATAATAGGCAACCTTTCCCCTCTCATCAGTTGCACCCGCGCCCTAGTTTCAGTTGGAACCTTGCCATCGCTGCAAGTGTACATATCGTTCTCGGCTTTCTAAGTTTGACAGTCTCAGTTAAAAAGTAAAAATTTTTGTTAACAGCGATTTCTTTGAAAAAATTGTCATGGATTTGGATCGAGCAGGTAAGAGCACATACTTTTGAAACATTTTGCTGTGTTTTTGTTAATGGAATATTGTTTTCTCGTCATTTGAAAAAAAAAGTTCGGAATTGTTAAATTTTCTACCAGATTTTTACGCATAAAAAGCTTTTTGTTGTATTTCCGGGTTCGTCCCGGTCATTATTTCAATTGTTATTGCGAGATGATAGTTCGTACAATATAATCATCACATCAGCCGCACTTATCCGCACTTTTTCGAGTCGGGGATGAACAACCATGATAGTGAAAAGGATAGAGAATTTATATTCGGGCGGAGTGTAAGCAATCCCCGAAAGCAATCTTCCAAAAACGTCAATGCCGTTCACGAAGGATGCAATTGAAGTGATGAAACCCGCTGAACCTGACTCTGAAGATGACTCACAGGGAACATCACTTAAGTGTCCGCCGTCGATTTTGTGGAAACGCATATATGTGATGAAGCATTGAAAACTATTTGACAGGTGTTTTTTTTCTGCGGGAAAACGGTTTCAAGGGGGAAATTACCCCTCAGAGAAAGATGTATCGAGGGGTGGTTTTGCAGTTTCACCCACAAGCAGTCCACCGATCTGAATGAAATGAAAACCAAAATTCTTCTTATGTAAAGCGATGAAAAATCCACTATATAATAATTGAAAAAAAGGAATTTAAGGGGTGACACCTTTCTTTCAGGAGTCGTTTCCCCCCCTAAAAACGTTTTCGGGCAGATAAAAAGATACGTGTCTAATAATTTTCAATGCCCTATCACATATATGAGTTTCAACAAAATCAGAGACGGCCACCTAAGTGATGTTCCTTGGCAGATTCAGATTTGAAGGAGGTTCCTGAAGATACACTGAGTGAGCAGGACGCAGAAGAGCCATGGCACTCATCATCATCTTATTTATATAAATTATATTACGTTTAGTTTCAGATAAAAATAAAAATTTCACTTAAAATTATAGTTTTTTTTCTTTCTATAAATCCAATATTTCAGGACACATTATTCATCGCAAAACACTTGCTATAACTTAAAGTCAATTAGAGAGTCATTACGAATAAAAAATCGCAAGAAATAATTTTGCCCGTCTAGATTGGCAAAACACTCCTGTGTGCGACTGCTCGTTGGGGTAAACAAGATTTGGGTTCGAAGTTCGTTCGAAAGGTCGTCAGCCCTTCTGATTTTAAGATGTAGATTGTTGCGCCCCCCCCCCCCTCTGTCATTCTGAATGCTAATACCGGATTGATCCTACTGCGGTGTCTCTGTGTTCTTGAGATTGGACAGGCCGACGGGAAGCCTTCAGCCTGGTTGACCCGATCGTATAAATTTACGATGCCTTCAACTGGTATCGATGAGCGAGAGCCTAGCACCGTTCGCTCTAATGGAGGTCGCAAGAACAGCACACGAATCGAACGAGATCATCCCAGTGTTATAACGAGATACCCATCAAACATCGAGGGTCCTTGGAATTTCCTCGATCCCCCGAAGATCGATGGATCTCAACGGTTTGAAAGCTGTCCGTTCCCTGCCAAAGGGCTCTCAACCGTTACGTGACATTCCCCGGTGATGCGGGATCTCTCGTTAAACCTAGCCGAAAAACATTCGCTTCTATGGATCTCTAAGCGACAAAGAATGAGAGGCAAGAGAGAGACGAGGTCAGAGGACATATAGAGATGACATTCGAACACCTCCGAGAATCGGCATGGCGTTCTTTACGAGCGATCTAATAGCACGTTTCATAGGACAAGGTCATAAATGTTCTTTTTCCAATTTCTCATCCCTCCTGTACTCTTTATTCGACCTCTGCTGCTGCAGGCATCCTCAACAGTACCCGCGCTTTCGGCACATGTTTGATTGCAAACTTATTTAACCTTCACGAAGATTTTCATCGAACGATAAGGTACTTCAGCCTTTCCTGAAAGTTTATCCTATTGCTTTTATTTATGATGCTGAAATTTGCTTCGTTGGAATGCAACGAAAATTATTTTTTCGTTTTTATTTATTGGCTTTTATCATCCAAAATCTTGTCCTGTAAATTTAGGATGTAGATATCTGATAAGGATTCTAAAAACAGTTTGAGTTATTCTCGTAGCCCAAATTGGCCATAAAAAGGAAGAGCTAATGAACTTTCGTTGCGTTCCAACGATGCAAACTTCAATGTCATCGTTTATTTCTTATGTTTAGAGTACTTATTGTATGCTAAGCTACAAGACTAATTGTACGTATGAAAAAGTGATTCACTCATAAAATTAATTACACATCTATTTAGTATAAATATCAGCAGTGAAATTTTTTTTTTTCGATGTACAAAATGGCCGATTACTCGAGAATTCTCGAAACAGCTTTTTTTCAATTGGAGTGACAAATAACTTCAAAAATGTTCACTCGATTTACTTTAAATTTAAAAGTTATGTTCCTAATTGCATTTTGCAGAGAAGTACGTACGGAATTTCTGATTAATCGAAAACTTTTCATTTTATGAGCAGTTATAACGAAATTTTTCACTGAAAATTCATTTCTTAAGTTCAAATACCTACAACTTTTGAATAAAACAATATTTTTTAAATCCCGTACGTACTTCTCTAGGTATTCCAATGTAGATTGACGAGAATTTTTGTTTTTTGTTCTAGGTAAAAAATTGTGGATGCTAAATATCCTAAAAAAAGATGACAAAAGAAAATATTAGTAGTCGGCCATTTTGTACATCGAAAAAAAACAAATCTAACAGCTTGATATTCATACTAAAAAGATGTGTAATTAATTTTATGAGTGAATCACTTTTTCATACGAAAAAAATTGTTAAATTCGCACATGATTTTGAATACTCGTTACTGTGGCCTGAGGCCTTAATCAGATGTGCAAATTCAGGCAACGATCTCCGGCAATTTTGCGCACAGTAGAAAGAATACGTGAAATATTGCCGCAAAAGTTAGCAGCTCTCTCGGAGGAACGTGAGAACTCGTTGCATGTCGTCTCGATATATTTTTCCTGTGCCTCCTGTAAGGACGATTTTTGTTGCTTCGACGGCAACTTGCGTCTGGATAAACAGATCCTGTAGATTCTTCGGATAAGCGCACGGCGTTCTCGAGGGCGTCCTTGGGTCGAGTTAACAGGAGAGATGGAATGTACAAACATAAACATGCGAGGAGTCAAAGATACCGGACCTAAGTTCAGCGCACATGGGCGAGGGGGTCTGCAGGAGTTTTCGTGCAACGCGAACCATGGCCAGGCGGAGAGTTCTCGCGAGACGAACAGGTACTTAGGGCGCGTGCTACGATTTATAGCATCTTTCTTGCGCTTTAAAACATAGTACGAACAGCATACCTAATGCACGGGTTCCCAGCATGTTCGCGACTGAATCATAAATCGTTGTCTCTACTCGATCCCTCACGGCCACGCACACCGCAACGCTTATCCACATTCGTCTCCGTTTTAGCACGCTTCTACTGCTTGCTTATACAACGTCCCTCCTAGACATATTCTTTTATTCATTTTTCCGTTGAAAATTCTTCCTCACTTTCTTCCACGGCGCTCAAGTTGCTCACGCATTCGCTGAAGCTTTCGATCGTATTTCTTGCAGCCTATATCGTTGAGACACGCGAGGAGCAATATCTCGAAGGTCGACGATAATTCCCCGCTCACACGGAGCTCGTCGTTATTCAAAGAAGCGCATAGATGAATGTGGGCTAGTGATAAGAGAAATGGACCTTCCGTAAAACAATAGACCTGTGCCTGAAGATATCAATGTTCTGCCATGGGTAAACGTTCAATAACCATAAGACGTCTTCTGAAGTGTATTTTTGAGGTACTCACCAATTTCACTGATTCAAAGTCACCCTTCTTCAGAAAATCCATCAGCCTCTGTCTCTCCATCTCTTCTTTGGTCACGTAAATTTCGCACTCTTTGTCGTCGGTGGCACAATCATCAGCCTGATTTTTGTCGTAATCGTCGCTCAGTACACTATTGAAATTGAAGGGTTTCGCAGCTCGAAAAACATTCTGGAACTCTGGTTTTGGTAGATCCTGCTGGAACCGTAGATTCTTCACGAGCACTTCATTCACGATAGCTCTTTGTTCACCAATAGTATTGTCCTGTACGAGCAGCTTTTTTTCTTCCGTGTCATGCGTATCGAATTCCGACGCCGGAATTGAATTCGTAGCGGCAACATCACCACTGAGCGACCCTTCTTCAATTTGACTATCCAAGTTCAAGTCCTTTGAAGCGCTGCTAGGAAAATGTCTATCCAGCCGAAGAGTGCTTCGAGCCTCGTAGCTGTCGTTCAAGGATATCTTGAGCGTTGGAATAAGATGGGCTTCCTGACCGGTCGATTCATTGGTCACGTCGAGACTCGTTTTCTCGTCAATGTCGTTGTCGTGTTTGGAAGTTTCCTTCTCCTCGGATTGATCATCCGAGTGGCCCGATGGTTTGATCGGACTAGCAGGTTGAAAGGTTCCAAAGGTTTTGGCGGGCTCGATTATCAGCTCTTGGTTACAGCATTTCGTGTGTATCGTCGGCAAACCTCTTTTTTCCAGCGAAGATTCTTTACTCGGATTTTTCATAGTTGGATGTCTGCGCTGAACTTGCAAACATTGATCCAAGCCGATTTCGGGATACCGCGCGGTTTTCGGACTTTCGCTGCTTCGATTTTCCTCTGCTTTGTCCATTCCGTCGAGGAAACTGTCGGCAATTTCATCCAAGATCGGGTTATCGGACAAACATGAAGAATCTTCGATTGTCTTCATCGATCCGCTCTCCGCACTTTCGCCATAAGCCGAAGCTCTAACCACTGGCTTGAGTATCGATTCGAGATCGTTCGAGTGGATCACTTGGGGCTGAAGCGACCTCTCGTAAATCTTTTCGACCTGTTTTGGCGCTGCGTAGTGAGATTTCGCAGATGATAACTCGCACGTGGGTCCTCGAGTATCGAAGCCTGTAGCGAATGAATTCTGTTCGTGGGTCTGACGAAGAGCAGAATAAAGTCTCTTAGTTGGCCTGAAACTAGAGCAGGGCTCATCCGTGGTTTGTCTCTGTCTGATCGACGTGGATTCCGTCTTCTTACGTCTACTCTGATCCCTTCTGGGAGGGGCCGGAGGCCTTCTGGGTTCGAGGCCGCCCGAGTTTTCGCGGATCAGCCTTGATCTCGATGTTCTCGATTCATCGGGACTACGAAGCGCACGTGGTCCCCCGGAAAAGGAAGGACTTTCGATCGTCGGATTGCCAGGACCCTCGACTAATTTCTCCTTTTCGCCTTGACTCGTTGCGCACCTTGATTGCCCAACGTATTTTGCGAAATGTGTGTCTTGCGTTTGCGCTGCAGTGTCCCCCTTCGTTTCGTTCGTCTCTGCAAACTGCTGCTGCTGCTGTGGCTTGATCAATTGGTCGACAGGTTTACACGCTTGCTCGATCGAATCTTCGTGCGCCCGTGGTTCTCGGCTGGCGACCAGCAAGCGCCTACTTTCTCCGACCTTATTTGGCGAGGTCAGGCTGTTCTGCTGCTTTTGCAGTTGGTCAATTCTAGAGAGTTGGCCCTTCGATGCGATCTGACTGTGATGTTGGTGATGCTGCGAGCCACTTCTCATTCTTGGGTTGCCCGTGGTGGTGGCTTGCTGATCTTCCTTAACCAGCGCACCGGTATTGCGGCCTGGGGCGATCGCGTTATTCCGTTCTTGGCTTCGAGCACGCTTGAAAGAAGCCGCTCGCCCATTCGCCAATATCGACGTCGAGGCTATCGTTGCACCGTTGCACGATACCTGCTCCATTCTCGTCTTGCCAAAACCACCACTCGTGTTTCTCACTTCAGCGACAACGGGCTTTAATCCCAGTGACAAATTTTTTTCCTGCTGCGACGCCGAGGTTGCTGGGATGGCCTTTACACTAGTCTCGTTGCTCGCGGTACGATGATCCGCGGATTTCCGATCGTTCGAAACTTCCCGTCTTCTAGAATGAACTTGACCCCTTTGAGGTATTCTGGAGCCTCCGGAAATCGGTTCGCTGGGCCTCGCGACACTTCCGTGACCTACGAATCCATAATCGGTCGGATGTCTCGACCTGTTTCGACCAGCCAGGTAATCCTTGTAGGTTCCTCTGGTAGCACCGACAACCGCGATGTTCTTTGGTCTTTCGAGTTTGCGCTCGGGTCTCGCGGCTTCCGTGCGATTGATGTCGTCGTAGCTCGCTGTACCGTTCAATTTATCGACGCTGTTCTCGTCCGTCGATCTCGATCTCGCGTCGTTTCTCGATCTTCGCAAGTTCTTCGATTCTGCACTGCTGCTCGATCTCACCAGGGCCACAGCCCGGCCGGATTCTCGTTTATCGCCGTTGGGGCCCGAAAAGTTTTGGGCCTGCGTCTGACTGAGCCATTCGTCAACGCGTTTCTGTACCTCGCCCTTGCGGAGTACTTCCGGTGCTTGCTTGACGACGGCACGATTTTCGGCAACGCAACGATTTTCACTCGTTGCGGAAGTTGCGTCCTGTCCGGATTTCATTTGTTCTTCGCCACCGGGACTCAACTTGTCAACTGTTTCTTTCGAGACAGCGGGGTTGTTGGTGGTTGCGCTCTGTCTGTCGCGTGACCTCTGGCGCACCTGAGTCTGCTGATTGACCTTGAACAATGGATCGGCTCTTTCACTCGTGTTCTTCGAGTGTTGATCGTCATACGGCTGTCCTTCGCGTTCTCTACAAACGTCCTCCTTCGCAACCGTCTCGGTCGATCTTTCCACTTGGGTGTTCTGTTGTTGTTGCTGGTGTCGCTTTCGTTGATCCATAACTACCTCGAAGTTGGTCACGCTTATGCTACCGGAATCACTGAGATCGGACGATCTTCCGTAATCGAGATCCTCGTACTCGTCCAGAATATTATTGACCGACTGCGTGTCTATGGAACTCGTGCTCTTGGACTTGTTGTATCGGGGGGTCGCTCCCTCGGAATCGTCGCTACTCGAATATCCAATGTTGCCGAGCTTGTAGTGGGGCTCTCGGCGGTCCTTTCGCAAGCTCCCGGGGCCTCCGTGAGCAGACTTTCGATAACGCGACAAAGCGTTCTCGTAACGTTGAAGGGGATTGTCATCCTCGAAGTCAACGTTGTCTTTGGTTGCTGCTCGTCGCGATCCACCTGTTCTCGGGCGTCGCGGTGAACTTTCGCTACACTGCTGAATCAATTTTTCAGCTGGATTCGGGCCTTGAATGCCGGTATTTTTTTGCGGGGGACCACGATAACCCAAATTCGCGCTCGTTCGACGTTGATATTGTTGGTGGGCGGGTTGATTATTGGCGTACATCAATTCTTCTCTGGCGAATATTTTCGATCGTCCGAGTCGGGGTGGTACGCTCACTACGGTGGATGGGGCATCGTCATCAGAGTATGCAATTCCACCGTTTCCAGTGGACAGAGCCTTGAAGGTCACCTCTTCGCTCATCGTGTTCGTTCTCTCTTGACGTTCGCAACGGTCACATTGCGCATCGGATTCACTATCCGCATTTATTTTCCACTCTCTCCGGTGCCATCAATGATTCCACTGATATCCTGAAACACACAACAAGGCAATTTTTCACTATTGAAAAGAGCTTCGTTTCGTAGAATTTGCAAACAAACGTTGAATATACGGGATCGGTGCATAAAATGTTCGCGATAGGGACTTCCGCCGTGATGAAATGGTATTAAAGAACGGTCGAGCGATACCGAGAAAGAATCTGAGGATTTCCGGATCGTCGGTCGAATGTGGATACGTAGATGTCACGTTTTCCGGCTCATGAGGGACTACGACTTCCTGCATACGCGTAACGAGCCACACACGTTTCCCGTGAATTAATTCGGGACTCTTTCTCCCGTCGTGTCGACAAACCCAAACTCACGTGGGTACGCGTTCGTGAGCCGAATAACGTGGAACAATGCCTGCTCGGAATTCTACAGCCAAAGTTGCCTGCTCATCTATCAGATGCCCGTTTTGGACGAACACCAAAAACGCGGTATGGAAATTTACGAAATCGCTTGGCTCGCGTATAGACTGCATTCGATGGGCAATTGCATCCGTCGGATGTATACATTTTTCCGTTTTTTGTCTATTAACGTCCATTAAAGGGCTTCGCCGAATGTTACCGAAATGTTGTGTAATGTAGTGTAGTGAAACATATTCATATTATCCTTTAAATTTCCGAATTTCAGTAAATCTACAATATTATTTCGTAAAGGGGTCTTCTCAGTTTGTACGCCAGAAAAGGGTATTTTCATGAATTTTTTTTTATTGGTTTATACTATAGATATTGATATAAAAGTTGTTACACTTAATACATGCACTTTTGAAATATATTTTAACAAATTTAATGTATTTATGTAACCCAAACAAACTTTAAACACGTTTCTTCTCGAAACGACGTTTTTCGACGGCTTGTTGATAAAATCTTCGAAACTTCTGAACCGATCCTTATGAAATTTTAAACACATATTCTGTACAACTATAGCTACAGCGTATATAAAGGATTTTTTTTTAATTTTGATATTAACTATTTTGTTTTCCACAAACGGTTTTAATCTAAAACCGTTTGATTTTTTTGGTTCGGATGATCCATCTTCGAGATTTCATCAACAGCGCAGACCTACAATTTTTATAGGTCATTTTTTAACCACTATCTTCGTCGATAAATAGTGACTTTAATAAATAAACTATTTTTTTAAATGTATTTCGAAAGTGACTTTATTAAAGGGGAATATACCTTTGTGAGGGCAGAATTAAGGATCATTTTTGACAATTTATTTAAGAAAAACAAAACAATATTTTTAAATTCGGTTTTTTATACATGTTAGTACAAGTCTTAAAGTAAAAGAACTTTTTTTTATTATTTTAAACAAAATGGTGGCGCAGTAGTCGATGAAAGAAAACTCCTTTTTTCATAGCCCTCTACGGGCGTATTCGCAGAGGTCATAATTTTCGAGCTAGAATAAAAAACGAAAAATATTTTGATACTAGATATAAAAAACTAGTCCAGTAAGTAGGGGTTTTTCAAAATATTAATTTAAAAAAAATGGCGTTAATATGATTAAAAAAAAATGTTGGCAAAAAATCGGTCGAATATCGATGATAAATTTTTTTAATTTCAGCTCATCGAAAAAAACCTACGTACTGCACTAGAAAATGTTGTCAAGAAGCTACAGTTGAAATTTCACGTCAATTGATTAAAAACATAGTTTCCAGAAAAACGCGTTTAAAGTTTTAAGCACTGTAAAATCATGGAAATTTCATGCTTACCTTTAATCGGCCCCCTTTAATCCCCGTCATAAAATCTTTTGAATATCTTTTTTAGATAGTTAAGGGACCTTTTAAGCCAATAAAAATGCAAAAAAAAAATTTTACAATGGAATATTCCCCCTTAAGTGTAACAACTTTCATATCAATATCTATAATTAGATATTAATATAAAAGTTTCCCCCTTAAGTGTTACACTTTCCCCCTTAAGTGTAACAACTTTTATATCAATATCTAATTATAGATATTGATATAAAAGTTGTTACACTTAAGGGGGAATATTCCATTGTAAAATTTTTTTTTTGCATTTTTATTGGCTTAAAAGGTCCCTTAACTATCTAAAAAAGATATTCAAAAGATTTTATGACGGGGATTAAAGGGGGCCGATTAAAGGTAAGCATGAAATTTCCATGATTTTACAGTGCTTAAAACTTTAAACGCGTTTTTCTGGAAAGTATGTTTTTAATCAATTGACGTGAAATTTCAAGTGTAGTTTCTTGACAACATTTTCTAGTGCACTACGTAGGTTTTTTTCGATGAGCTGAAATTAAAAAATTTTATCATCGATATTCGACCGATATTTTTGCCAACATTTTTTTTTTATATTAATATTATTTATTTTTATTTTTATATACGTTTATAGGTTTATAGGTTATAGGTTTATTTTTTTATATTAATAAACCTATCAAAAAAATGCACGAAAACAGCGTCTTCTTAGATTCAAAAGCGAGAAGACCCTTAATGACCCTCAATGTACCCAGTATTTCTTCCACATTATATGAATTAATCATAAAGTATGATTACGAGCATTATCCACTTTCGCGCTCGTCAATAATACATTTGAACGATAAAACATTGCAGATCTCCATCTGTATCTTTTGCATGTATAAATGAAGCGTGAGTAGAAAATCACGTAAACCCGACACCGGGTTGTTCATCTCTGATCCATTCGATAATTTTTTCGATCCAGAGATGAGACGCGGGTTTGAATGAACACTCGACTCACAAAAACAACTCTAGCATGAATTGAGCAAAATTAAGTTAATACCGCAACGTTGATGGAACAAGGCCTCGTTTGACCCTCGAACGATTCCCACGCGAGCTCTCATGCTCGATCAATGTCCATTGCTGCTGGCTATTACATTATTTTTTTTCATTAAGCCGAGGTGCACTCGCTTCGACGATCCCCCGCCTTAAATTCCACTTTAAGATTCTCTCGTACGCGTGAAACACTGACGCTCGAGTGAGCAACACTACGGAATAGCACTTGACGGATTTTCTGTCGAGTCTTTCCAGGGACGGTGCATGACGAGATGGATGCGGATAATGAAGTAATCTCACATCTTAGCCTGTCCGTCCATCGATTAATTATCATTGAGTGGAACCAAATGACTGATCAACCTAATAATAAATAACGCATGCAATGCACATTTTTATTGCTCATTGAATGATTAGTTGATCTTGCGACCGATTGAATAATGAAAACAAAGTTGATTTTGAAAAAAACATAACGTGCGATAATCATTAAGGCCGAAAAATCGTTTTTTTTTTATTGCTTAAGAGGTGTACCAGTGTGAACGCTGAAAATTTGGGTGATTTTCGGGAATTTTTTGGAAGAAAAGTACTCAGTTAAATGTTTCGGAAAATTAAGAATCTATTTGGCTATGTTTGATCTATATTGCATAATTTTTTCATAGAAAAATATTGAGATCAAAGCGACTTATGCGCAGCCTTCGGAGGCGCCAAAAAAAAAGTTCCTCCACTGCTGACATGATTCCGGCCGATTGAGTAGCTGAAACCGGAAAAGGAAAAAATGTCGTTAAACTGGAAGGTATTTCCTGTACAATGACGGAGGATTTTCGAAAAATATCAAAATCTAACAAAACAGCGTAGTTATGAAAAAAGTCTGTTTTCTGGCCTACAAAGTGGTCGGTTTTTTCAATGCCAAATCGTCAATTTTCATCCAATCGAAAATATCTTACGTCATTGTAGAGTAAATATATTCAAGAGTATTCCGTTCAAATTTCAAGTCAATCGGATAATTCCTCTTTGAGCTACAATGTCAGCAAATTTGAAAAATCTCATTTCATATTCTTGAAAGTATAAAAATCTTGAAAGTATAAATCTTGAAAGCATAAAAATCTCATCTCATATTCTTGAAAGTATAAACTGTCGAAAAAGGTGAAAAAAATCGATTTTTTTAAAGTGCCACACTGGTATAGCCCCTTAAATCGATCAATAAACTATCCAAGAATATCTTTACAAGGTTACAGAGGCCAAAGCAGAGAAGCGATTAATATTTGATTTCGATATTTCCTCCCATTGAAGACTTTGATGCGCGTTTTCTCCAGTTTTTATTTTCGGGATTTTTCCAAATTGACGGGCCTGATAGCAAAAAAACTAAACGACCTATTGAATCAAACTAAAGTGTTTTTTCTTCAGTATGAAAATCCCTTCTAAGTGAATGTAAAAAGTCATTGAAAAAGTCTCTTTAAATAATTTTTGTAGCACGTTAAAGTGTTTTTTAACACATTTTTTTCAAACCTGAGAAAAGTTATAATTTCACTATTTTTCAGCTTTTTCTTAATTCACCTAGAAGAAAAATACATGACAATTGAAAATTTTATTGGTTTTTTTGTTTCCGTCAATAATTACGAGCTGCATCTTTCCCGCCGATTGGGGACTGCAGTGGCAAGACGCCCATGGAATAGGCTGATAAATCTGCAGTAATTTATTGTTTCATGTTGACATTTTTTAAAATACATTTCAAATATACATGAAAAGATACCTGAATGTTTATTGGACACACTTGTCTTTTTCCCTTCTAAAAAATTTTCCGAACAAACGCTTTTTTTGGACCTTCTAATTCAGGCTCCCGCCTTGAGGAAGGGCACTACTGTGACAGACAAGTAATTTTTTCGGAATTGTTTTTGCTTACTAGATTATTTATTCAGGATTTGTAAAAAACGTATGTTATTCAGCATACATTAAACTAACCACGTGTAATTTTTATTGAACGAAAAAATTAACAACGTTATTGACGTATAATAGAGCCTCTGTATAAAACTGTGGCTCAACGGCCGGATTGCTAACGTGACAATGGTTGGTCTGACAAAATAAAAAAGTTTTATAATCTATATAAATGTAGTTCTCGTTGTACGTAGCCGATTTTCGAAGAAAAATTCACAAAACGGTGGGTATTAAAAAAAAAATTGTAATTTTGGCCAAATTTTTACTCATATTCGAGGGCTTAAAAAATACTTAATGAAAAAATCCTCTACGTACAACGATAACTACTAGAATTATGGAAATGTTGGTTTTTCTAAATTGAGAATCGGACTATTATATTTATTAATATATTAATTTTCAGTATATTATCTTGAAGTGTTTTTTTTCACATACTCTTGAATATGTATCCTTTGAAAAAATGGAATAAAAACTATCGATTTTTTTACCCGTTACAGTGGTCTCCCTCCTTAACAGAGTATTTTACAATCAACAATAAAAGTCAAGAAATCTGTCAATCCATTCATTATTGACGACCAAAACAATACCGCGTCCACCAAAAAAGTTTATCCATCGAAACTGTAAGAGGATGGGTCTTTTCCAACCTCGAGCCGCACGTTTCATTTTCACCCGAGTAAAATTGTCATGTAAGATTATTAGTCATGCGAATGAACAAAGCGTGTTTTTCTGCATTAAGCATACATGGTATCTACTCTCTTATTATGTAGATCAAGCGTCCTTGTGGAATTAATGAATGAACATCGACGCCAACCTACGCCGTGTTGGAATCAAGGCCGGAGCAAAAAAAACCTACAAGCCCTTCCAACTGGCGCGAATCTTGCAGATAAAAGTCTCCCGGAATATTAACAGCGAAATGTCTTTCAGTTTGCAAGTTCTACGATTCAATTCACAATTCATTCCGATTTTTTACTCGAGTTCGGTAGCTCGTTATATGGCTAAGTCATTATCGAAATTATGTCTTGTAATAAATGTCAACGCGATGAACAAATAGGTCAACAGCACGAAATCGAGCATAACAATTTGATTTTACGCTCAATAATTATTCTGTTTTTAATTCTAATCATGCGTACGGTACAGTCGTCGGGAAAATTAACCTCGAGGTTTGATTATGTACACATCCACGCGTAAATAGCTGTCGAATTGGTGGTATCGAACATCGATGTGTACTGAAATTGCAATATACGCTATTATGCACTTTACAGATCGGGATAGGCAAATCCCGTGTGTATGTACTAAACAACATTACGCGGTTGGTGATTGTATTGAACAATACAAGCAGTCATATATGTATACGATGAAGTACATGCGGGGGCGAGAGAAACGTTTCGCATCTCGGTACGATCGATCCTACGTGCATAATTCATTCACACAAAGAGACATTTGTGTATGTATGCATATGCATGCGTATGTATATATACATATATATATATATATATATATATATATATATATATATATACACAGGGTGTCGAAGAACTGAATGCGTTCCCTGAAATGGGAGGTTAGGGGTGAAATTCTGAGTCGATTGATATAAGCATGTGTGGGTCTCAGATCAACCCCTGAATTATTATTAATTTTCAAAGGCGGGCCAATCAGGTGCGCCCGATCAGCCGGCGTACGTCGGTGAGCGATACGCGCGTGCAGTAGTGGCTGTAGGTGCGGTGCTCCCGCCAGGCACCACTACACACGCGTATCGCTCACCGACGTACGCCGGCTGATCGGGCGCACCTGATTGGCCCGCCTTTAAAAATTAATAATAATTCAGGGGTTGATCTGAGACCCACACATGCTTATATCAATCGACTCAGAATTTCACCCCCAACCCCCCATTTGAGGGAACGCATTCAGTTCTGGGACACCCTGTATATGTATATATATATACATACACGCACCAATTATGCACGTATGGAGTCGGTTCTGTTGTCCATTGAGTCGCGGTAATTCTCGCATGCACAACCGTTTGCTTTCCTACGCAAATCTTATTTTCGAATTGTGCGGGATTGCACCACAGATGCTGTATGTACATAAGCTAACATCGCGAAAACATCGTGCAACCTATACACTCTCGCGGATCGTGGGCGGTCAATTTTATACCACGAGAAATATGTTCCGTAAGAAAAATGCGATATAAGCTCAGTTTTCAATTCATGTTTTTTTTTACTAAATGAATAAGGGATGCAATTTGCATTGTGTGCTGGAAATGTTATGCTACGGAAAATAATTTTCATCGAAACCATTCTATGGAGGCTCAGTTTTGTATTGTTGTTTTCTTTTTTCGAAATAAACAACCAATACAATATGATGGATCAAACGTGACGAAACATTTATTATTATGTAAAAATAACACGGAAAACAGCTGATATTCCTTGAATTTTTTGGTGTTGTTCGAATACTCGAATAGTTCTTTTTCAAGGGCGGACACCAATGTGACGGACCGAAAAAGGTCGTTTCTTCCGAATTTTTTTGTCTACTAGATTATTTATTTGGGATTTAGAAAAAGGTACGTTATTAAGCATACATTGAACTCATTTAGTGTGAAAGTTGTTTTGAAAAATTGAAAATTTACAACGTTATTGACGTATAATAGAGACTTCGTTAAAAAAATGTGGGCCAACGGCCGGATCGATAACCCGACAATGGTTTGTGTGGAAAATAAAAATGGAAAACTTTTATAATCCATATATATGTAATTCTCGTTGTAGGTAGCCGTTTTTCGAGAAAAAAATGTTTACCGGCAAAAATATACCGGTGTGCAAAAAAATCGTCATTTTAGCGAAATTTTTACTTATATTCGGGTCTAAAAAATACTCAATTGAAATAAAAACGGCTATGTGGTTATTTGGAATTGAAAGTTGGATAATTATAGTTACGGTTATGATTCCAGACAAGTCGAGAAAAATTGTTTAAAAAAACGCGATTGAAAGTTTTAGTATACTCTCACTAAATAGTCTGTACCTTCGTCAATTTTCAATATTTCAACTTGAATTTTTTTTTCACATAATCCAGAGTATTTATACATTGAGAAAATGCAACAAAAAACATCGATCTTTTCACCCGTCACAGTGGTGTCCCGCCTTAAGGGGGGATTGTTTTTTTTCGCAAAATTTACCGCTTTTTGGGAATTTTTTTGTGAAGAAAGTATACAACGGAAAACTTGTGAAACTTGGCATATAGTTTTATTGATCTGTTTACTACATACAAAAAAATTTTAAAACAATTTCATCAAAAAATCCCCCCTTAAACGCGTTTTTCTCGAAACAGCTTTTTCACAACTGGTGTGCACGATTTCTCAAAAACTATTCAACCGATTGCTTTCAAATTTGGACAGAATGCTCAGCTGACATCCTTTTATCGTTTGATGAAGCAAAAAAGCAATACGTTTAATAGTTTTTTATTTATAACAAAAAATCGATCAATTTTTTCGAAAAATCGATACTTCAAGTTCAAAACGTCACCAAATCGTCAATTTTTTTTTCCCCTGCATCGAACGATAGCTATATGTGTCTAAAGTAAAATGCTTTTTGGGTTTTTGTTGCAGGATGAACGTGAAGGCTGTAATCGTGCACACCATCAAAAAAGGACCATCGCGCGTCGAGGGGGGTGGGAGGCGGATTTTTTAATGAAATTGTTCAAATTTTTTTTTGTGTGTAGTAAACAGATCAATAAAACTATACGCCAAGTTTCACAAGTTTTCCGTTGTATACTTTCTTCACAAAAAAAATCCCAAAAAGCGGTAAATTTTGCGAAAAAAAAAAGACAATCTCTCCTTAATTGCACAACTTGTGCAGAAAAGGCCATTTGCATTGCGTGTGTGTGAGCGATTAGGTTGACTCTTATGAACAGTTATTGCAAGGAATTAAATTCACGTGTGGACCAAGATCGGATGTGAAGTTGGTACATTGGAAGGAAAAGATTTCCCACCAGGTGCACTATAGTCGAAGAAGCTACACCGGTCTTATTCACAGCATGAAGGGTATTATGAGGGCCGTTCTGTAGCACCACATTTACCAACTCGCTTCCGGGCCACCGGCGATTTCGCCAGGCGTGATAATACGACTAGCTCGTATATGCTGGTCCCTCGTGATATCCTTTTACTCTTCTCTTTTCTTTCTACATCGATACGTAAGCGTGTATAATATTTTGTTCGAGCCCCCCATCGTTATACCGAGAGGATATCTCTCGCGCATCTCCCACATCCGGTTTTTAAGTGGGCATCGCCGTCAGGACAGCGCTTCTTCTGTCATCCTTGCGGGTGCAAGGATATCTCCCTGAATAGACCGGAAATGCGAAATGATCGGCTCTCGGGCTGTGTTTTATGCACGTGCCAGGATAATCCGGATTAAGCTCGTGAATTAATTGATCGCCCGAGGGCAAATCACCGGCAGTTAGATATTGATTTTTTTTCTGGAAAAATTATGTTTTTAAAATGTATACCCACGTCCGAGATACTCGTTCTCCCTGAAGATGATCGGGGCATGCTCTTTAAGGGGAGATATACACCTAGATGGTCGAGGTCGAGGATTTCGAAGCTATGAACATTCCGTCGACCGTAGAAGACCTACACTATGGGCCTGGTATCGATGATTCCATGTAAGTTGACAAATTTCATGATTTATTCATTCCCAAATTTTCAAACGCGTTTTTCTCAAAACCACGTTTTTCAAATCGGTACCCAAAATTTATCGAAAACCAATGAACCGATTGCCTTAAGGTTTTTTGTGGTTATTCCATACACCATTATCTAGTACTTGTCATAGGATTTTTTTTCCGTTACTTAGTTTTTGTTTTATAGGCAAAATAATTACTAATTTTTCGCCCAAAAATCACGATTTATGTTCAAACGTCCGCCATTTTGTCATAAATCGATATTTTCAAAATCGGCTATGACAAGTACTAGATTATAGTATCTAATTTAATAATCTTTTTGGTTTTTTTTTTCAGATGATTTTCGAAGAAACGCCAGTGGGTACCGTACACGCAGAATTTTTTACGACGCTCCAAGGATCATGCAATATCCTTGTATATTTTTGATATTTTTAAATAAAGAAAATTAAACATATTTTTGAATGTATATACTTTTAGATAATTAAAACCCCAATCCGAAATTTCAAGTAGTTTTTCCTCACAAAAATGGCCTTTTTTCCGGCTCCTAGGTGTATACCCTTAAGGTATTCCTTTTGCGGAGGGCTGTACTTTGTGGGGGCATAAAGGGAACCTTCTGAATCATTGGTAAACTACAGTGGCGCTTGATAAAGATAAGTCACAACCAGTTATTCGGAATATATATTCTTTGCAAATTTAGTAGATTTAGGGCCGTCCATATATTACGTCATCGATTCTGGCTGATTATCTGATATTCACAGAATGAATCGGCAAAAAAAAATTTAAGCGGTTTAGAAGAATTCATTTTCGTGCCATTTCAACGATGCAAACTTCAACGTTATGATATTTCATCTCTTTCGAATGCACACCAAACATCTTGGCTTAGAAGATGATGCATTGCAGCTCTCTTCATTCCAACAACAAAGAACATTCATTTATTGCACTTTTTTTTAATGCGCTTTCGTTGCTGTTCACGATAAAATAAGATCATCGGTGAAGAAGAACCCTCAATGGAGTGTCGAACATTCCTTCCTCAAGCTCTGAATAAATATTCGTTACTGCTGTACCCGGGAGCAATTAGTACAACCAATTACAGAATCAAATAACTTTCGTTGGGGATTCCGACGGTACGTTTTAATTGCTTCACCAAACTCAGTAATGGCCATAAATATATATACATATATGTGTATGTGTGTGTGTGTGTGTGCGTAAATATATCCACACACACACACACTCACAGTATGTGTGTACAGTGTACGAAGTATGTACTTAGTATGACATTGATACGTAGTACATAAGCATAACCCCGTGGGTATCCATCACATAAATCTGTAAGAATGAAAGCTAAATATATGTACAGGTGGCAGATGTTACCTGGACTATCAAAACGTGCACACATTTGTACTGCTATTTCCGCGATAACAAAAACGGAGAATCGCCGATAATCCATTCGAGTTTGAGTTTAGAAAATATATACTCTGATATCTATAAACATGCGGGTTGGCAGATATTCTACATATCAGAAACAGACATTCAGAACCCATCCCTTTACACAATGCGTGGCCAACAGCTCGTCTGGCTGTTTTGAGGTCGGTCCGTACAGTTCAATTAAGGCCTTAGGCCACAGTAACGGGTATAAAAACATGTGCGAATTTAACAATTTTTTTTTCTCGTTTGACAAAGTGATTCTCTTATAAAATTAATTACACATCTATTTAGTATGAATATCAAGTTGTTACTTTTTTTCTATGTACAAAATGACCGACTACTCGAAACTTCTCGAGACAGCTTTTTCCAATTGGCGTGACAAATAACTTCAACCATTTTGACTCGATTTACTTCAAATTAAATGGTAATGTTCCTAATTGCATTTCGCAGAGAAGTACGTACGAAATTTCTGATTAATCCGTTCGTTTAATTGATTAATCTTTTTAATCTGATTAATCTTTTCGTTTTATGAGCAGTTTATGCAGCAGTTTATGAGCAAACAATATTCTTTGAATTCCGTACGTACTTCTCTTGGTATTCTAATGTAGATTGACGATAATTTTTGTTTTTTGTTCTAGGTAAAAAATTGCGGATGCTAAATGTCACGCCGCGGAGCGCCTAAAAAAAGATAACTAAAGAAAATATGAGTGGTTGGCCATTTTGTACATCGAAAAAAAGTATATATATATTTTTTTTAACAGCTTGATATTCATACCAAATCGATGTGTACCACTCATTTTTTGAGTGCATCACTTTGTCATACGGAAAAAAATTGTTAACTTCGCACATGATTTTATACCCGTTACTGTGACCTAAGGCCTCAAACAAGTCGTTATCTTTAGTGGGAGGTACGGTGGTCTTGGAAACTACTTTTTTATAAATATTGCCACATTTGTCTTACCGTCACTTTCAAGAGACGCTGCGATTTTCATAATGTTAACCCTTCGACTGCACACTTTCGCCACGAACGACTGCATTTGGGGTCAATCTGAGCCCAGACGTCGTTCAGATCGTTGTATTACGGTAATTATGCATGTTTTTTTCTGTAGAGACATTTTTCGTAATCAATTATCTATATTTTACGACTCAAAATTTATTTGTCAAGAAAAACAAAAATCAAGTGTCCAAACATTTTTTCAGCGTGGGAGATGCGTTGAAAAATACGTACTTGCATGGAAAGGCTCATAACTTCTTTTTTTTTCAATATATAAAAACAAAGCCCTTTGAGGCTTTAGAAGAGAAAGGTTTGTAGATACGAAAAAAGACAGTGTCGACCGTCTTTCCAAAAAGTAAATTTATTCGGAGGTTTGAATTATAGAATAATCGGGACACTGAAAAATTGAAAAAATCGACTCCTTCGGAAGATTAATTGTTAAAAATGTATATTTTTCGTATTTTTCTACTTCGATGACTTATTATTATTTGCATTTACCGCAATCGACGCACGAGTAGGAGTGGGGGAACATTCGAACACCGCACTGCGGCCGAATATATTACCCCGTTTTGCGATACAGGCGGTTGAAAAAATGGGGTCAAAATGACCCAGTGTGCAGTCGAAGGTCAAGTATGGGGAAAAATAAGCTACCATTAGGACCGCCCTCGAGAGCGAATACCTTCAAAATCACCTTTTCTCATATCAGATGTGCGCATGTGACTTAAAATTTCGACATCCATCGTATGTGGGCAGGTGATGAAGTTTGCACCGTTCGAATACAATGGAAATTCTTTTTTATATTTTCATTCCTTCCTTTTCATTATCGTGCAAAATACTGCATTGCAGATTGCAACCGTAGATCTACAGATAAGCATTCCCTAAAGTATAGTCGAGAAATTTCCGGAGCTAAAACTTGCAAAAACAGATTTTAACAATTTGAAAAAAAAATGTTCATTGCAATCCAACCATGCCTACTTCAATTTTATATGTGGGCTATCCTGATACTTCAGCGAATCACTGAATGGATAAACGTCTATGAGAAGATTTATGCATATAGCGGGTGTCCCATTTTAATCTTACACCTGATTTATCTCAGAAAATACTGCTCCGATCAAGTATTAAGTATAATAAAACTTTTGGGGATCAAGGGGGACGTTAGAAAAAAAAAATTTGCTCCAAAATGCGAAATGACGACGTTAAGATGGCCGACACGTTTTAAAAAAAATGAGATCATGAGTTTCTTCTCACCAAAATAATTGTCAGGCCGAAGCCCAGCACTTTTGTACGAGACGTTTTTTTTTTATAACATTTATCATTTTTAGGTTAGAATACCATTGTTTACTATTTCAGCGCTCTCCAAAATTATACCACGAGGAGGTAAAGTCTTCATCCCTAGTGTAAGTATGCGTGTGTATGTGAAGTGACGAGCCGCGGAGACCTAATTATTGTTTGAGTTTCTTTGGTTTATCGGACGAACCTAACGAAACTCACACACACAAGCACACTTACACTAGGGATCTTAAAGCCTTTACCTCCTCATGGTACATTCTGGATAGCGCTAAAATAGTCAAAATGGTATTCCAACCTAAAAATAATGAACGTTATCGAAAAACTTCTCCTACAAAAATGGTTAGATTTGGCCTGATCCTTTTTTTGGTGAAAAATTAATGATCCCATCTTTTTAATTGTTGGCCATCTCAACGTCGGCACTTTTAATTTTGGACCAAAAAAGTTTTTTTTTACGTTCCGCTCTGAACCCTAAACGTTTTATTATACTTAATACTTGATCGGAGCAGTATTTTTCGGGATAAATCGGGTGTAAAATAAAAATGGGACACCCAGTTTATACCGTGGGTAAAAAAAGTATTTGTACACGTCGTCTTTTTCAAATTATCCGTCGAACAATAATAAAATGCTGTGTTAAGTTTCTGTGCTCGATAGCTTATCCTAAATATACATGGTGTCTCTTTACAAAAATCTTGGGAAAACACGACCAAAAATTAAAGCCAAATTAACAACAGTTTCGTGTGAAACATTTTTTACCCACTGTATACAGGGCATCCCTCTTTTCTCTGCCACCTGAAATCACTCGGTAAGTATCGACGTCACAAAAAAAATGTTCCAGACAAAAGATTGTACGGTGTGAAGGGGCCCATTGAATGCGACCAATTTTTTTTTATTTCGGTGGAGTCGCCGACGCACAGTGAAGGTCACCTCCACTTTTTTAAATGGAATGGTACATTTTGATTCAACCATCTTGTGCATCACCTCAAGCCGCATGAAAAAACATTAGGGCGTCAAAGTCGTTCAAGCCCATTCAAGGTGATTTATTAAATGGAATTACCTATTGAAATGAAATACAAATCTAAATATCTCTTATCACTACCAAATAATTGGTAGTGATCCCAGATATTTAGATTTGTTTGGGGGGTCAAAGTCGTTCAAGGTCATTCAAGGTCACCTATTAAAATGAAATACAAATCTAAATATCTCGGATCACTACCAAATATTTGGTAGTGATACCAAATATTTAGATTTGTATTTCATTTCAATGGGTGACCTTGAATGACCTTGAACGATTTTGACCCTCTAATGTTTTTTATTCGGCTTGAGGTGCTCCACAAGATGGTTGAAAAAAATGTACCATTCCAAGAGGGACTGGAAAACTTAAAAAACAGAATCTTAAGAAGGGAAGAAGAAAAAATTAGAAAATCGACGTATAACGATAAGTATAAATATATTATAGAAAAGGACGAGATGCCATGGAAATATTGGTCAGATGAGGGAGTAAAGGGAAGGGACAAGGAAATATGGACGAGGCTAAGATGTGGCAACATAGGAAGGGCGGGAAAGAAAGAAGAAAAGGATTGGAGGTGCAGGATATGTAAAGAAAAAAATGAGACATTGGAACACCTAATGATATGTAAAAAAGGTAGGGAGTTAGTATCAGAGAAAGCAAGGAAGAAAGCAGAGGAGTGGATGGAAGCAATGGATGAATTGGCAGTAAAGGGGGAAATCATAAATATGCTGGGAGGAAAAATTCAAATAGGGATATGCGAGTATTTTAGAGAAATAGAGGAAATATGTAGAAAGATGAGTAAGGAGCATGGCGGAGGAGAGATCGACGAAGGGCACGAATAAATGAAGAAAGGGAGAATGTGAAAATAATGCGGAATGTAGGAATGTAGGGAATAGATAGTAAGTGAAAAGTTCGTTTGTGAAATTGTCATATTTTTGTAAAAAGCTTTGTGAAAAAGTTGTGCAAATAAAACTCGATACTACTACCAATGTACCATTCCATTCTAAAAAGTGGAGGTGACCTTCACTGTGCGGCAGCGCCTCCACTGAAATAAGAAAAATTCGTCGCATTGGCCCCCTTCACGCCGTACAATCTTTTGTCTGGGACATTTTTTTGTGACGTCGATAATTGCCGAGTTATTTCGGGTGGCAGAGATAAGAGGGACACCCTGTATATGTATATGAACATAGATGTAGATGTAGTCATCAAACGGTATCGTTTGATGTGGACTCGGGAAATAGTCGGAAGCTTAGGGTGGCTCGTTGCCGTCGCTCTCGATATGATAACGGCTAATATGGCAGCTAATGTTGTCCATGCAGACGCACCGGCACGAACCGAACTGAGGTTTCATTGGCTGAGTTATACATTCGACGTGTGGGTGACGCATTCACTTGAGCGCCTTAACTCGTCAATTGATCAGGACATACGGACATAGGTTTCCTCTCAGTCAGTCTCCACTTCACATAATTCGTACTCTCTCCACCGATCTCTGTCTATGTGTTTGTCCGTCTCTCCACCTCTCTCTCTCTCTCTCTCTTTCTCTCTCTCTCCCTCTCTCTGTCTTGGTTCATGATCTTATAATCCGATTTTGCACTTATATTGGATCCATTGCTATTTTTAACCTGTGATGATCCCATACACAAATACGATTCTCCCAAGAATACTGGAGCGTATGGTCAGGAACTGCACCTAGCCATTTGCCGAAAGAGCCTGACACTGCATCGATTGGCTCCATGAGGCAGCGTATAATTACATCCTTTTTTCGTCTCTTTTCCCAACTATTTTCGATACTCATCTCGCTGCGCTCTTTCCTAAGAGTCCATTTAATTCTTCCTCGAATTTCATTCGATTTCGTATGATTCTAGTAATTTTACCACGTATAATTATAGAATGTGTGTCAGCAGATAAAGTAGTGCAGGAGGCAACTTCACAAAGATGCAATCGGTACATCTCTCGGTGAAGAAAAAACAAAGGGGAGGAAACGGACACGCGGTGCAGTCGGATCTTGTAGGCTTCTGAGAACAGATCACAGCTTCGAGGAATGCAGGGGAATAAAAATGAGAGAGAAAGAGACAGAGGGATACATGTACACGTACAGATATAGAGATCGAGACAGACCATTTCAGGGCCGTGCTGGGACCAAGAGAGTTCCCAAAAAAACGTCCTCCAAGGGCTCCCCTTATATATATATATATATATATATATATATATATATATATATATAAAATACGTAAGTATATACAACAGACTCCTCGACTGAGGACTCGTGGCTAACTTTTGTACTTGTGAAAAGTCTCGAAACAGTTGAAACGTTCACGTTTTATCTTCTTTTTATATTTTTCGGAGCTTTCGCCTTGCATTGCGCTAGTATTAATTTGGCATTCTATAGAAGTATACTGCTATGCACATAAAAGTGTATATGTATGTGTGTATGTATATATATATATATATATATATATATATCTTGTAAAAGAGAGCGTGAGACAACGTAGTCTCCGAATGGAGATTGATAAAAATACGCGGTTATATATATATATATATATATATATATATATATATATATATATATATATATGTCAAAAATAAAAGGGACTGCACCCTACAGGGAAAAGTCCGACAAATGCTACCAATCCTTCTACCAAAAAGCGCAACAGTAACAATTGCGCCAAAGCTTCTCTAATTATGGACGGAGAAAAAAAACACATCACTAACCACAAGCGTCAAAGCGTGAAACCGAATCACTATTGCTATTTTGGTATATGGTTTAATCGCCTGTCAAATATCAGTCGTTTGATCGATCATCAGCGTTATGGAAAATTACACGGTTAAGGAGTTTCGGGACAATTGGCGAAATGTTACATTTTGATTCAAATTTACACGGTAATGTCATTGTCATATACTGAATGCACCCACCAAATTTTAAATCGATCGTCTGTACTGTTTCTATAAAATTTACAATTGTTAAAGCACTTTTTGACATAGGGAGATGCCTATGATGAGATTACATAGGGAGTACATTATGACACTGATGACGAAATTGTCATAATGTTTTTCGTAACACATTTTTTCACACTATTTTATTAGGTTAAAAAAGTTTTCTTTTCAATTGTAAATTTGATAGAAACGTTGTAGATGATCGATTTATAATGTGGAGGGTGCATTGAGTATATGACAAAGAATTAACCGTATAAATTTGTATAAAATGGTAACATTTCGTCCGGCAACTCGTAAGTGGCCGTCCATAAATTAGATCATTCTAAAATAGGGCAAGGAGGGGACTGGTCGTTGGATGACGGTAACGATAATTGGATTATGATGATAGGAAGGATATGATGATTTCAGGGGCGTGTTAAAAAATCAGCACAAATCGATTACGTAATGTGTGGACGGCTCTTTAATTGACGTATATGAGGCATTACACGTCACTTCGGCCAGTAAAACAAAATCCGCAAATAATTTTGAAAAATCGAGTTACTTTATTAAAAAAATAGTCACCGAGTGTCGAAATTAAAAAAAAAATTCTTACGTTTTTTGTCGTTGATTACCATTTTTTTAAATTTTTACATTCAAATCGCCGTATCTTTGGCAGGATTTGACGTATTTACATTCGTAAAAAACGAAAAAGTGCATCTTTTTATAGCCTTTCAGAAAAAAATTAATTTAGATTTTATTGAGCAAGTCGAACGTCCGTTTCAGGGCAAAATATGCAAAAATATTTTTTTTCTCAACGAAAGACACTCGTTATTTTATTTTTTAAAATTTCCCCGTATTGTGAATACGAAAAACGGACTTTCGGTATTTTTTATATTATGGGATTCCTAAACACCGTAAAGTAACAGCTATTTCTATTGTTTTTTTTTACATTCATTTTCGATTGAAGAGTGTGGAGCACTCCAAGGCTCCAAACATATGACATATATGTCATATGTATTTCAAAAACCTGGTAAACATACAGCGAGTGTTCCACACTCTTCTATCGAATATTGATGAAAAAAATTAAAAAATAAAAATAGCTGTTACTTCACGGTGTTTAGGAATCCCATAATATGAAAAATACCAAAAATCTGTTTTTCGTATTCACAATTCGGAGAAATTCTTAAAAATAAAATAACGAG
The DNA here is from genome assembly GCA_963210295.1 of Ophion ellenae. Lineage (NCBI taxonomy): Eukaryota > Metazoa > Arthropoda > Insecta > Hymenoptera > Ichneumonidae > Ophion > Ophion ellenae. The sequence goes on from OY723385.1 coordinate 38,747,717, forward strand.
TGTCGTTCCTTGAGAATTTTTTTTTTTTTTGCATATTTTGCCCTGAAACGGACGTTCGACTTGCTCAATAATGTGTTAATTAATTTTTTCCTGGAGGGCTATACAAGCACGCACATTTTCGTTTTTTACGAATGTAAATACGTCAAATTCTGCCAAAGATACGGCCATTTGAATGGAAAAATATTAAAAAGTGGCAATCACGAAGAAAAAACGTCAGAAATGTTTTAAACATTTCGACACTCGGTGCATATTTTTCAATAAAGTAACTCGATTTTTCAAAATTATTTGTGGATTTTTTTTTACTGGTTAAAGTGACGTGGAATGCCTCATATGCAAATTTAAATGACAAATTAAATAGTGCACTGTAAAAACGACAATGATTGGCTATGTAATGATAATGAGGAAGAAGTGCTCAACAATTATTTCCAAACATTGTAAGCAGAGGTTGATCGTAGTCCGAATGAAAATCATGCGAGTTTCGTCACTGCGGACTAGTGAACTGATTTGTTTGGGAATGATTGGTTGGCGAACAAACATGTTCGCGATTTCTATACAGCATTAAAGAGCGTGGTGGATATCCGAAGCCTTCGGGTGCGTTATTCTCGGCAATGGCAAAGTGAAAGAGGGGTTCTCTTTTTTGCTGTTTTGGTCAGAAAACTCCACGTGGGGCCGAGAGTTTTCAGGGGCCCCGGGCGCACATGTGGCCCCTTCTTTGGCCGCAGCGTACATCTCTCTCTTCCTCTCTCTCTCTCTCTCTCTCTCTCTCTCTCTCTCTCTCTCTCTCTCTCTCTCTCTCTCTCTCTCTCTCTCTCTCTCTCTCCCCCTCCCTCTCTCTCTCACTCCCCCCTCTCTCCCCCTCCCTCTCCCTCCCTCTTTCTAACTCATTGCGTGTTCCCCGCTTTCGCGCACTTCTTCTTTCTACCTACAGATCTTTATCCCATTTTTTCTCCGACTTCCTCGCTTTTTATCTCGCTGGACTTAAATTCGTGCCCTTGGCTCTGAAAGGAGTCACGTGAGTGAAAGAGAAGGAAAGTGAAAGGCATAATGCCAAGAGCATGAGAACAAATCGAAGAGAACGAAGTACGAGTAGGAAAAAAAGGTTGAAAGGATCTCCTAAGACCCTTTATAGCCATGAAAGAATGAGGATTCGACTTTCTCTCCACCTTTCTTCCTCTCCGACTATTCGACAAAAACACTGTGCCGATAATCGAGTATGAGACACGTCGCACGGGCGAAGCTCACTTTTTTTTAAACTCCAATTACCCGGTTCATCATTCGCATGGTATTTGGGAAATGTTCACGTCGTGAAATTGCTACAACCATATTTTCAAGTTCTCTAAATATGTACCAATAACCCGAGCAAAACAATTTGTCAAAGGAATGGGAAGCCCTCGTGACAATGACAGTATGAAAAAGGCCAGCGTTTCTCGCAAGAATATCACGAACTTTTCTTACATTGGAGGAAAATTGTACATATCATCATGTCATTCGAGTGAAAGTGAAACAAGTTTTAGCTCAAATTGTTCTATACTTTGAGTGGCGGATGGTTTTCGTGGGAGTGAGTAAATAAAAAGGTGAATAAATTCGAAAGTCGACCAGATTTGACGTTAGGGAAGATGAAGTAATTACCCTGTCAATAACTCTAATTCGCAGGATGATACTCTTTCGAGCTAACGGACATCTCCAACTGAAATGTAGTTCGTGTATAAATTTCCTCAGCGAGACAACGGCCGAGTTTTCCCTACAGGGATTAACTGCTCTCGTCGCGTATGAAATTCCAACCCGACGCTCTGTCTTGCTCTATTTGCTTCTCTCTCTCTCTCTCTCTCTCTCTCTCTCTCTCTCTCTCTCTCTCTCCCTCTCTCTCTCTCTCTCTCTCTCTCTCTCTCTCGCTCACTCTCTGTAGCTCTTTATCAGAGCTTTAAGGTGTGTCAAGCTGCAGGCTACAGTAGACAGTTAACACGAGATTAAGCTGTCGAGCGTGGCGTTAGGTATTTCGTTTACGTCGCGAAAGCACGAGCTCCCGAACAGTGAGCTCCAATTTTGAGGCACTTCACGTTATACAATGTGTTTCATCTTAACATGATCCGCGGTCATCAGTCCAAGGAGGAGCTTTTCTTTCATCTGTTACAAAGATTTAGGACAACCCGGATATGACTAGAAAATCCATACAATTTCCAGTAAGAAAAAGTCAAGTTACAGTTAGAAAGCCTCCTCCAAAAAAATAATGAATTGAGAAGAAATTAGCAGAAAATAACTTCAACACGTTTTCGTCAATGACAGGTGGAACAAATTAAAAAGTTTCTTTCACGTTATATTCTAAAATAATTAGTTTTACACACATACAGAGTAGAAAAAAAATATTTGCAAAAAAATAGTATTTTTAATGATGATTTTATTCGACAGTTTATTTTAAATGTCAATACTGAAGGGTAAGTTGGGGGTAGTTGGCCACAGTTTTTTTCAAGGATCTGTCAAGATAAAAGTACAGACGGATCTTAACTCATTTTCATTTGTAATTAAGTTCGAACATATAACTTCAAGATAATTTACGAAATTGCAACAAACTCCTATCAGATCAGCCTTAAAATCACGATTTCCTATCTTTCCCGGAGTATCTGGGTGTGATGGCCATAGGAGTAGAGTTGAGATGGCCAGTTATCCAGCATTATGCTCTCGGTTTTCTCCTTCGTTTTATGTTTCGATTCTTTTTTCTTTTCTTTTGGCCACATCTAGAACACACATAATCGAAATCAGTATAATTTTTGTGTACCCAAAGTTGGCACACTATCCACTGAAGCCAGTCTTCGATGAGACGAGTTTCATAATAATTATGTCCTCAACATTTTTGGTCATTGTCCTTATATGGTCTTTCTAAGGTCTTCCTAGGTATTTCGTAGGTCCTCGCGGCCACACGAACCGACAATTCATCAATACATACGCGAAAAATGTCAACATTTTTAATTTTTTAATTTTTTTTTATTCCATTAGCCTTTACAGAATTGAAAATTTCCAAAAATTCCAAAAATAAGGTAAGATTGCATTTGCAATAGATACGCGCGGCACGCCCGACCGTCAACTTCAAAGCCGTTTTTCCACGATTCACTTTTTCAAACCTTGAGAAAGTTCTAACTCTTGAACGAAGGTTCAGATCGCTTCGAAATTTTTACAACATATTCTTAGTATCATCACATATCATGTGATCGACAGAAACAAAAATTTCAATGACACTAAAAAATATAAAAAATAAAATACCGTCAGAAAACTGAGTGAAAAATTTTAAGTTTCTAATTTTTATTATATTTTTTTTAAATGATATTGTTTGTTCACACTGAAGATACATTCATTATGCAATTATAATTGTTCATTTTTTTCAGACACCCACATCGATGCCGAGAACTTTCACGATTAACGCGCGCGCAAAAAAAATACATTGCTTTATTACGTTATATCTCCGCCATTCGTTAAGATTTATGATTTTTCTTTTTTTTTTTTACATATACTTAACCATGTGCATAAATGATCTGTAAAAAAATGTTGTCAATATATGCGTGATTTTTTTTTTAACCGCGTCTAGAAAAGTACCTTCGAAAATCGGCGAAATCGCGTATATAAGGCCTTAATGAGTCTTTAGTCTAGTTCCCTCGTAGAGCAATTGCGTTTTTCTTGTACTTATTAGGCATCCAAAACAAATGTAGAAAAAATGAATTACTTGGACACATTACAACTAATACTATGGTCATCATACACCGACTGTATGTGACCATCTCTCCTAATCACCCGGGAGAGATGGCCACATCTAAAATATAAACGAGTAGAAAAAATGCATGCGAAATCTTGAGGTTATAAGAAACCTTTTGTTTGTTTGGGTTTTTTCGTGAACTATCCGAGACATACAAAATTAACCACTACTTTTACAAAATAAAATCACCACGTTGCAAAACATGAAACCTTACAAAAAATTAGCAGTATACAGAATAATTAAAAAGGATTTTACTTACTTTACATTTTTTTGCGAATCTTTCTCTCGTACACTTACACCTGCGCACGACGCGAAGCGAATTAAGGGGAGATATACACCTAGGAGCCGGAAAAAGGGTCATTTTTGTGAATTTTTTAAAGAAGAACTATTTGAAATTTCGGATTGGGGTTTTAATTATCTAAAAGTATATACATTCAAAAATATGTTTGATTTTCTTTATTTAAAAATATCAAAAATATACAAGGATATTGTATGATCCTTGGAGCGTCGTAAAAAAATGTGCGTATACGGTACCCACTGGCGTTTCTTCAAAAATCTGAAAAAAACCGAAAAGATTATTAAATTAGATACTATAATCTAGTACTTGTCATAGCCGATTTTGAAAATATGGATTTATGACAAAATGGCGGACGTTTGAACATGAATAGTGATTTTTGGTCCAAAAATGAGTTATTATTTTGCCTATAAAACAAAAACTAAGTAACGGAAAAAAAATCCTATGACAAGTACTAGGTAATGGTGTATAGAATAACCACAAAAAACCTCAAGGCAATCAGTTCATTGGTTTTCGAGAAATTTTTGGTACCGATTCGAAAAACGTGGTTTTGAGAAAAACGCGTTTGAAAATTTGGGAATGAATAAATCATGAAATTTGTCAACTTACATGGAATCATCGATACCAGGCCCATAGTGTAGGTCTTCTACGGTCGACGGAATGTTCATAGCTTCTAAATCCTCGACCTCGACCATCTAGGTGTATATCTCCTCTTAAGCAGTAATAGGTGAAATCTAATGCGCGGTTCTATGAAACATTTCTATTGGCCATTTCTCCCTCATAGCCAACTTCCTTGGAATTACCCCATATCAATAACAATACAAATGTTGTCTATTGAGAAAAATCTTCTACAAACGCCCAAAAACAAAGTGATGCGTGCGAATACTTTTTTAGTCCACTGTATGTGCAATTATTTTTTTTAATGGAGAATTTATCCCGAGAGGAATACAACGGTACGAAAATGATCCTGCTTTATTACGATGAATTTGAGTAAATTCCGGTTGAGCTTCGACCGAAACATACAGCATTTCGCGAGACGGTGAAACCCTTCATCATATGTGCGTGTAGCCCTCGAAGTGTCGGTAATAAGACCCCACTGTGAGTCATTAATTTTCACACCGCATTCGCACACCTGCCGTACGTTCGGCCAACGTTATTTTTTTCTTCTCTCGACGATGATTCCTGTCACGCACGTCCTTGAAAAAAAACTGCGCGCGCGAAAAAGTAAAAATATCGAAAAGCCGGTGTGAAAAGGAATGCCTGATATCTATTATATACTCAAAGCGCCAGAGAGAACCGGGGCGTTGGCATCGCTACAAAAGATGAAAAATAAGGGCACTGACGAGGCGAGCGGAAGCTGGAAATAAGAAAATAGTTGGTATAACGGCTTTCAATAATTAAAAACTCGCCGTATTTAAGTTTGCATCGTTGGAATACAACGAAATTTTTTTTTTCTCTCACTGCCCAATTTTTGACTGCTCATTTAAGGCGTTACCCCCACTTGTAGCGCAAAAAAGGCCTTTTTCATGAATTTTTTACAATAAAACTACAAAACTTTTTTAATCGATCAATATACCATCTTAAAGAACACATCTTGAAGAACTTTCAGTAATTTTTTTATTGAAAAGTATTACATTGTTTAGTGGCAAATGGCCGTCAATGAAATAATGTTTTTATATACACGGTTTGCAGTGACCAACATTGCGGCGAAGTGGATCATCTGAAAAAAAATGCGGATGGATTTAGTCAAATATAAGTATAAACTAGTCTTTAATCGAAGGATTTTAAAAAATATTCATTTTTCACAA